>JANTPZ010148001.1:0-11700 GCA_025593235.1 Vachellia pachyceras | reverse complement strand
GGGGTGAGGGTGGGCAATTGCCCCCCCTCAATTTTTCGGGGTATATGTAAATACTTGTTAGATTTTTATTTTGCACCCACTGATTTTTAATATTTGAATCCACTCAAATTATTTACACTTGTAAACTTATTGTCATTGTTTGAAAATAAAAAATTGCCCCCACTGATCCAGGGTCCTGGCTCCGCCACTGTTCAGCCCTGCCTCTCTTCTCTATTAGACTCCTTAAGAGGAAGAACACCAAACTAAAAAGTATTGCCTCACCACCAACAGAAACCACAACTATCACAATTGTCCTTGCTTTTCCTGTAAGAACACACAAGATATTTTCACGTCTCAAGTAATAAGTCGTGGAAAGACTAGTCAACTTTCAAGGAATTAAGTCAATTTTTGGCGTTCGTGTGTACAGAGAATTGAAAAGTTTAACTTTTGAAATATATTAAAAATACAAACAAACAATTAAGAAAGAGAAGCAGACAAGTTTAACTTTCTTCTTTCTTTCTCTTTTCTCTTTCCTACTTACTTTTTGTCTCGGAATCCGTAAAAGCTAATAACTTCCCAAACATAAATCACTTTTCAAAACCTAGGTTTTACCTCAGAATCTGTAACAGCTATTTTCAAAATAGCTTCCAAACAAGTCCTAAGGTGTCGCCAATAAGATATCATTCAAGATGAGGGCAAAGATTTCTTGGATCATACATAGAGTTTCAGTCTTTGAGATAGTAGGATCAATTGTGTTTTTTTATTGCTGAAGAATTCTTCTCAACTCCGTCGACGGTTTCAAAATAATATGCATCCCAGGGGCCATGCTTAATACCTTCTATTGTATGCGGCATATGAATATCGGTGGATCTTCTAGTTTCTCTACATGTTGTACTCATCCCGGTGGCAGCAACACATGCAAGTAAATGGTTAATCCGAGTCGCGTTCGAGGACACTGTCCTTAAGAGTTATTCCGTGACTACCGGCAAGTAAGTTGCGGCATTCCTGAGGATTAAACAGATTCTTCCTATAAGGATATAGAGATACAGAATTAACAGAAGGTATAATAAAACTCAGCAAGGCAGAAAACCAGAGTAGGAAAGGGTAGTGCTCGAAAGCTCAAGAGTTGTGTTTAGAACTTCGACCCCATGCCCTTTCATAGGCTGCAAATCATCATGATATAAGGCACTCATAAATACATTTTAATGGCAATTAACTTGTCCATTAATGTACCTAATGCCAATTAAATAGGTGATTACTTTATCATTAACACACTTAATGATAATTAAAAGACGTCGGTTACAAATACTAAAAACCCATAATTGTTATTAGAGTGACGAATTAATTAGATGGATATTTCCTATAAAGAGTGCCAAGTATCGCAATTAACCTACACACAAAGGGGTAAAAAAACGCCGAATTTGTCTCCAGTGACCATTTGTCGTATGTTAAAAAATACTCCTCCTTTTAATCAATATACTAATCCAAGATCACATTATAGTATATTCACTTGGATTCTCACAACCCCAAATAACGTGAGACTTTTTTTGACACACCCACACATAATATTTACAACATCTTCTTGGCCAGAAAATCAGCTCCCCAATTAGCATTGCGTGTCGCATGTTGAATCTCAACCTGCCAACCATGAGATATCAAATATCTAATTTAAGTGAGTACAGTAGCGTCTGGGTGGCTTCCTGTGCTATCACCATTAATTAATCGTAGTATATTCATAGCGTCTGTCTCGATGATCAGCTGTCTCACGCCCCCACTCCAAGCTGACTCAGCTGCAAGGATATCTCCAGCCTGAAGGTGGTGCGTGAATGCCGTGATAAACTCCCGGTCACTGTCTCTTAATACAACTCCGCATCCTCCGCCAGCATCCGTCGACAACGCTCCATCAACATTCCGTTTCATCCACCCCGGAGGCGGGGGTTCCCAGGTCTCTCCTCTATCAACTGCATGTGCTCCATTTAAATTAGTACCCTCACACGGTGTCGGGCTTCGTATATAGTCGAGAAGATGGATTTGGATCTACGAATGACACTCTCATTTGCCCCATCCTTGTTATTGAAAATTTGTTCATTCCGTCGTTGCCATAGCACCCAACAAACAGTGGCAAATAGTTCACTCCATCCTTCCCCCTTGTGTCGCCCCCAGTTTCGAATATTAGCTTCCAGCCTTTCCCTCAAACTGAGGCTAAAGGGAATGTCGCTATGCATGATGCAAATAGCATAAACCACCCTATGATTGACCCGAATTTTGATTCCTTTGGCCTCTCATAATATTGAATTATTGACCCTAACTTTGTTTATAATATATCGTATCAACTGATAAACCCACTCTGCCTTTGATGTAATTCTTAAATATATTCTTGATAATACTCGAGAAACGACATATCTTTCTCCTATGCAATTGATATAATGACGTAAAAAAAGTTACTGTGTAATTGCTTTAACACGGATGATTCAGAATTCTCTAGTTGGGATGGAATTAATGGTCAGCAATGATTCATGAGAATGCGCTTCACTACAAATTTCACAAGACACATGTGAAGCTTGAATAGAATGAATACCCCTAGAAGAATTCTTCTCTAACTTCAACTCAAGCTGATCAAATCTCTTAGCCATCGCTTCAAGCTGAGCAGAAATGTCTCTGGATACATTGGAGCCACTTGATTGACCTGGTTCCCTGTATGATCGATACCCAGAACATGCCTTATCGGATTGCTGCAAGGTACTAGAGGCAATGTCTTCATACAACTGATGCATATCAGAAATTCTCATCTTGCCAATCCCACCATTGGATGCGTTATTAAGCATATTAGAAGTGGGGACATCTAATCCAGCTGCAAAAGCTTCAAGTAGCACATACGTCTTCTGTTCATGATTAGGGCAATTTCGCCACATTTCCTTGAATCGCTCCCATGCCTCATGAAATAACTCCCCTGGTTCTTGTTGAAAACCCAACAATTCAGCTCTTTGAACAGCCCTTCTGCCTCTAGGAATAAATCGTGCCTTGAACTTAGCTGCTAACTCATCCTAAGTAGTGATGGAATTAGGTGGCAAAGCTGTAAGCCACGCTCTTGCCTTCTTATCTAAAGACAAAGGAAAAAGTCTCAATCTCAAGGCATCAGAACTCACACCTTGCTGCTTGAAGTTCTCACAAACTTGCACAAAACGAGTCAAATGCTTAGTGGGATCTTCATGCTGATTTCCTGAAAAAGGACCAATCATCTGAAGCATTTGAAGCATAACTGGCTTCATTTCAAAGCTTCTAGCAGTAATGGCTGGAAATTGGATGCTGAATTGATAAGTAGTATGGGCATGCTCCAGATACTCATCCAATGTCCGATCCGTATCATCATCATTACGATATGCCATGTTGCGGTGTTGATTTGAATGTGGCGGGATACGTTGCTCTGGTTCAAGAATAGGACTCTGTCCTTCAAGTTGTAAAAGCGGAGCTTGTTGAATAGGATGACCCTGAGGAATAGGAACAGGTACTGCGTCAAAATCCTCTGACAAATAGTCTTCAACTAGCTCATCAGCCGCAACTTCCCAATTAGTTTGCATAAGGCACTAAGGTACCTACAAACAGGAAAATGAACAACCAAGTATCAAGCGTACCAAAGTAAGAAAGAAAAAGAAAACTCAATCATAACCAATAACACAATAGCATCAATTAACTCTAATGATTTATGCCGTAGTCCCCGGCAACGGCGCCATTAACTTGTTCGCCTTGTAGCTTACCGCAAGCGTACGGGTCGCAAGTAGTATAAAAATATCGTTCCCACGAGGACTAACGTATAAAAGAGATAATCAATGCAACTATGTGATTAATTAGGTTGAGTGAATCAATTGAGGGATTATGTCCTAAAGGTTTACTAAATTCACGACAACTAATAATAAAATGAGAAGGACGAATTGGGATTTTAATTCAACGATGAGAGATGCCTAGGATTATTTTTCACCAATGCAATTCATGAGAATCGATTACATACAACTCTATTAGTGATTAAATGACATGATATGTTTGTCTAAGGTTCAAAAAGCAATTGATTAAGCTCTCTCAAGTCATAACCAAATTAATATCATCATTTAACATGCACAATCTCTTGCTACAGTCAAAGGAAAATAATCATTACGCAACAACCTTAATATGACAATGCTAGGTTAATAACTATATCTCTATGTTACTAACAAACCATCCATTTAATTATTTAAACTTCAAGTCTAGCATAATTTTATCTAAGTCCTATAATTAAATTAACTCTCTCAAACTTAATTCAATTGAACAAATCAATCTAAGTGATGGCCAATCAATTAGAAGCATTAAACACAAGATAAAATTAACATATAATTGTCAATAATCATCAAAGAGTGTATTATCCAATCTCAATCCATGCAACGGTTCAAAATAATCCTAGAGCAAATGATTTAGCCACTAAACATTTTAGCAACAACAGCACATCATTGAGGAATTGAAACCATAAAGAGGATAAAGGAATTTAGGAAGGCAAAGTGCCAAACGCTGCCTTCGAATTCAACTCCTGCGCCTTCTCTCTCGCGTGACTCTGTTGTTCCAGTTCTTCAGTTCCTCACCAAGCACGACGCCGCCAAGATTGTTGCTCATCGTCGGTCACGCACAGCAGCTCCCAGCTCGTCGTGCAAGCCTTCTGGTTTTGTTCAAGCTCTCGTGCGTCCAGCTCTTCGATTTTCCAACTCCAGTCCGCCGAGAAAACTGTTGCACCTGGCGATGCCTTCTGTTTTGCTGCTCTCTCGTGCCGTCAAAAAGTCTCTCTCTCCCCCTTGGTTGTCGCGGCGTGATCAGGAATAGAGATGGCCATCTGTGTGTGCTTTTTCTGCATGCTGTATCTCATGCCAAAAACTGTTCAAGCCCCCGCGTGTCGCCAAAACTCTTATGCCTATAAAGAAAGCTGTTGCTCCTCCTATTCTATCACCGAAATCACCTAGGTTAGTCACAGACCTTAGCTTCTCCATTCCCTCCACGACGCCGCTTCCTGATGAACTTTTAATAATAATAATAATAATAAACAAGCAAAAAAACTTTATTATTATTTTATTATTTTTTCTATTTAAATTTTTTTTGTTGCTAAAATTATTATCGTTGCACTAAAATCTCCCAAATCATGTGACAACTCCATTTCTCATTAAAATCATTTATAAACCTTTTAATTTCACATTAATAACTCCCCAAATATATCAAATTATATATCAAATTCTATTAAAAATGGGGAGTTATCAACCGCGGAAATTTCTTCTCATTTTTAATACCTTCCCATAGGTGATGATAGCTGCCCACAGGCTTGTGTTGCATCTGCTCCATCCAATCAAATTAGTTTAAATAGCTTTCTTCAATGGCACTACAAATTAGGACACCCAAGCACTCGTGTGCTAAAACAAGTTCTTAATAATTGTAATGAACATGCTGTTGTTGATGATAGTTTTGTCTGTGAAGCATGTCAATTAGGGAAATCAAAACTTTTGCCATTTCCTGCTTCTGTTTCTCAAGCTTCTCATCCTCTTGAGCTAATCCATACAGATATCTGGGGTCCATCTCCAATTCAGTCAACTGGAGGACATCGATTCTATATACATTTCATAGATGATTATAGTAGATACACATGGTTTTATCCATTAAAACACAAGAATGAGGCTGTCCATGCATTTACTGTTTTTCGGGCTCATGTTGAGAATCGTTTTAACACTAAGATCAAGATGATACAATGCGACAATGGAACTGAATATAAGCCTTTTATCTCTATTGCTCAAGGAGCTGGAATCACAATGAGATTCACATGTCCCTATACATCAAAACAGAATGGCAGGGTAGAAAGGAAACATAGGCACATTGTAGAAATGGGCCTAACTTTATTAGCACAATCCCAAATACCACTTACCTATTGGGTAGATGCGTTTCAAACTGCAGTTTACTTGATAAATAGACTTCCAACGCTGGTGCTAAAAGGGTCAAATCCATTCTCTAGACTGTTCAATGCAGAGCCTAACTACAAGGAGTTACAGCCCTTTGGGTGTGCTTGCTACCCATGCCTTAAGCCTTACAATAACACAAATTTCAGTTTCATTGTCAGAAGTGTGTTTACTTAGGTCCAGCTCCTCAGCACAAAGGGTATAAATGCTTGAGCCAGTCAGGTCGTATATATATTTCTTGACATATTGTATTTGATGCCTCTATTTTTCCCTTTGCCACAGGATTTCTTAATAGGAAAATATCATCTTCATCAGATTCTGGACCAAGTATACCACTATTTATTCATCACAGTCCAACTACAACGTCAGGCCCAACTGTCCAAAATCAAAATGCAACAGTGGCAGCTGAAACTAGTGATGAGAGCAA
This sequence comes from Vachellia pachyceras, assembly GCA_025593235.1. Lineage (NCBI taxonomy): Eukaryota > Viridiplantae > Streptophyta > Magnoliopsida > Fabales > Fabaceae > Vachellia > Vachellia pachyceras. The sequence continues at coordinate 5,337 of JANTPZ010148001.1, read as the reverse complement.
CAACTTGGGCCAGTCCAGTAACATTCCTAGCAGCCCACGTGACATCTCAAGTTCTCCTTCACATCGATTCAAGCTTGGGCCTTCTGCTGAACCAGGTTTCATTGAATCACCATGTCAGCGTGATTCAATCAAACATCACGATGACTCTCAGCTGGATCCAGATCGCAAAAATAAACATGGCATGGTAACACGATCTAAAGCTGGAATCTTCAAACCACGATATCCATTCGTCGGTCTCCTAAAAACCGAAGATTCAGCATCGCTTCGGGCTATTGCAGAACCCAGAAGTGTTAAAGAAGCAATTTCGTCGGCATACTGGAGGCAAGCAATGGTGCAAGAATTCGAAGCTCTCCAACAGAACAAAACATGGGTCTTAGTTCCACCTCAAAGACACCAGTCAGTAATCGATTGTAAGTGGATTTTTAAGAATAAGTTCAAAGCTGATGGTTCTCTGCTCAAACCCAAAGCTCGCCTTGTAGCTAAGGAGTTTCAACAATCACCTGGAATAGACCACAGAGAAACCTTCAGCCCTATTATCAAGCCTACAACAATCCAAATTGTTCTATCTATTGCTGCTACCTTCAACTGGGAAGTTCGTCAACTGGATGTAAACAACGCTTTTCTAAATGGGAATCTGTGTGAAGAGGTATTTATGAAGCAACCTGATGGTTTTAAAGACCCTCATCGACCACATTTTGTGTGTAAGCTAATAAAAGCCATCTATGGACTAAAACAAGCCCCAAGAGCTTGGTTTGATAAGCTCAGAAAAACACTTAATCAATGGGGTTTTAAGAATGCTAGAAGTGATATCTCCCTTTTCTATCTTCGTACCAGAAAGATTATTATGTTTATTCTCATTTATGTAGATGACATTTTGATCACAGGGAACAACTCACAATATTTGCATACATTTATACAGAAACTAAATGCTACATTTTCCTTGAAAGATATGGGTCCAGTATACTATTTTCTTGGTCTGGAAATACATAGAGTTCATCTAGTTTTTATCTCAATCAAGGGAAATATACACTTGACTTGTTGCAGTAGTTTAATATGTTGGACTGTGCTCCAGTGTCAACTCCAATGGTTGGAGGTCGCCATTACTCAGCCTCAGGTGGAGAATTGATGACAGATCCATTCATGTACAGACAAGCTATTGGATCATTACAATATTTGACGACCACGAGGCCGGACATTGCCTATCTGTGAACAAGTTGAGTCAGTACTTAAGCTGTCCAACAACCATTCATTTTCAAGGAGTCAAGAGAAAACTTCGGTATTTGAAAGGAACCTATCATTATGCATTGCATCTGAAACCGTTTCAACACCTCAGGTTAACAGCTTTTACTGATGTAGATAGGGCAACAGATATTGACGACAGGAGATCAATGGCAGGAGTTTGTGTTTATCTTGGTAATACTCTAATCTCCTGGGCTTCCAGAAAACAAAAAGTAGTGTCCAGATCAAGTACCGAATCAGAATACCGGGCGCTTGCTGATGGTGCAGCTGAACTCAAATGGATTCACTCATTACTCACAGAGTTGGGGCTTTTCACAAGACAGCCATCAATCATCTGGTGTGACAATGTCAGTGCGAAGGCATTAGCAGCAAACCCAATGCAGCATGCAAGGAGTAAATATATTGAAATTGACTTGCATTTTGTCCGTGATATGGTTCTGTCACAATTTATTGATGTGCACTATATTCCCTCATCACATCAAGTAGCTGATGGGCTTACAAAGGCTCTAACTTATCCTAGCTTCTCATTCTTCAGAAGCAAACTCGGGCTTAGTAAGACACCCTCTCGTTTGAGGGGGAGTGTTAGAGCATAATAAAATATTCACACTAGGGTATTGTCAGTCATACGCACCGTTTGTACATGATCATATTCTCATAGGTCAGTGGAATATTCTTGAGAATATTCGTTTAGGGCATTCAATAGCATTGTACTATATAACCTCTGTATTATGCAATATAGTGTAGATTTTTGCGCCCTAAAATCCAATACAGTCTTTCTTCTTTCCATTGCAGCAAATGGGTAAGTTGGAAATTCCACGTTGCAAGCATGTTTCGCAGGTATTTTCTGATAAGTCCGGCGTGCACTGTGTAAGAGCGTACAGCGTTTGGAAAGTAGAAAAGTTGGCTTCTTTAGTGGCAAACTTCTTGTTGGCTCCGCCCTTTACAGCTCGCGCCGCCACCTCGTTCATGGTGACACCCAACAGCGACGTAAAACCACTAGTCGCAGTGTTCATCAACATAAGCCTGGGGATTTCTTCACTGATGGCGAAGAAAGGCCCGTCTGAGTAACGCAACATACACTTGTTGAGCCAGATAACTGACTTCTTATCGAATGGACACTTTTGGAGTATTTGTTTGGCCGCATTGGAAGCGCAGTCATGGCAGGCATCGGGGGTGAGATCTCCGCGGCAGAAGAAGGCGCCATAGACGGTGTCGTCGGAGTTGCCGGCGGTGGCGTAGTAGAAACCGTTTCGGCGGGTGGAATTTGAGGAAAGCCATGAAAGGAGATGGTGGAGATTGGTTTGATAGGTACTATTGGAAGAGAAAAGGGTGGTATTTCGGCAGCCATGATATTCGTCATATTGGGCTGATGCTCTATAACTGGTTATGATCACTGTAAGGACGATGATGAAGATCGTGAAAACAGAGAGAGGAGGATCAGTTCTGAAGAGCTTCATTTCGTTGTTTTTGTTAATGATGATCTGTGTCTCACGCTCGCTCCAATTACTCTTACTTATCTCTTGGACTTGCAAATTCCAGTGTGGAGCGTATGTGATTTGCTTCACCGCTCACGGTTCAGAAAGTCAGTTTTGTAATCGATCAGAAAAATACACTTTAAAAAATATCACGGGAAGGTACAACTAATTATTTTTAATTAATTAATGGATATATTTATCATTTTTTAAAATAGGTTTATAAATTTATATATAATCTAGTAATAGATATGAATATTTTAAAATATATAATATTTTTAGTTTTTTAATCTCCTAAAAAAATTAACTTGCTCTTATATTAAAGAAAAAAAAATATCATAATATATTTTAAATTAGAACACCAAAGATTATATGATACAATTATAGGGTAATTACTGCAAGAAACTAAAGAAGAGATATATAATAAAAAGTCCCACGACAACTATAATGTCTGGTAACATTAAATTCATATTGTTTTTTATAGTTAAATCATAGTAATTCTTGGTGTAATATAGTAATTCTTGGTGTAATGAGGAAGGAAAGCGCTTGAAATGGCAAAAGGAAGACTCGAAAAGGAGAGTCTTCGATGGTTGCCTTGTCGCATGGGTTCATTGGGTCGACGACGTTTCCTGATTAAATGATACTACTAAAAGGGTGAAAAGACAAACCAGCCCTTATAACAAAATATAGAATATCCTGTTTGTTGTGGCAACAAGTATAGTACTATTTTACTTTACGAGGTATCTTCTCATCACCAAATAATCTTCATTTGCTTTATAAATCATATATGTTTCTATATATTCATTCTAGCTCTATATATCAATGGTTTCTGTATATCACATTTTCATTCGAACATTTTAATACTTTGATTCAACATATATATTGGATTTTGAGGCGGACGACATCTATTCACGAATGGTTGCTTTGCTTGTTTGTATCGTCATCCAGCTCAAATTTCAAAGGTACGGCTTTTCCTTTGAACGGATGAAGAGCACGCGGCAGAGGAATTGCGATTTCCACCCATTAAAACTATTCCCATTGATTAAACAAGTATTGACCAAATCTGGTCGTCTGAATAAGTTTTATTATGGTTCACGCATAGCATAATCATTCACTTTGCTTCCACACCTGCTTCTTATTGCTTGTGTTCCAGCTTGATGTCTCGTCAGCTAAGTCAATGGTTTCTGTTATCTTCTGTGTTGCTTCTTGTTGGCCATCCATTACATAAATTATAAATACAATGACATATAAAATCCTTCTGCTCCCTTTTTTATTAACGAGATCGCATAAAAGAATAAAGAATAAAAAATATGTGCTTCTAAGATCTATATTGTGTGCTGCACATCAGAACCGGAACAGCCAACTCTGCTGAGTTGATGGGGAGCCTAAACACACGTTTAACAATGTTTTTCCGTAAAATCGAGATAATTTCCTTCATGGCAATGTAAGAGACAATCATGGCTTGTTCAACTAAAATTATACAATTTTTATTATCTAAATTCTTCAGTAGCTATTAAGATCGCTATTTCCATAGTTCACGAGCATACAGTACGTACGCTCTATCGATTTACTGTGTTTGGCCCAAAAGTTCATTAATTTAATAATTAGGGGGCCATTAATTTAATAATCAGGTTTTCATTAATTATACAAAAAAGTTTTATGTTAATCAATAATAGTAAAGACGACTTGGAAAGAGGGTCTTCACTCTCGTATTTATGAGTTTACTAGAAAGTCAGACGTATCACGTACGTACCACCCATAAATGAAGGCCGAAAATTCAACCGTCCATATCCCTGTGACTGTGAGACGACTTCCACAACCAACGTTGGAAATTTCATTTGATTGATTGTTTTTGTGGTTTGGTTGGATTCAAGTTCTTTGAACCCAAAAATGAATGAGCGAAAAGCGTGCCTCGCCTGTAAACCTATGTGAATCAAACCCGTTTTCTAACATGACTTCTGGTTGGCACCAATAAGATTACGATCATCAATTTGCTGTCTCCCACGAATTTTCAACGAGATACTTCTTAGTATTCTTTTTCCGACCGCGCACTATAGAAGTAAGAAGGCTATGACTAAGGCGCTGTTTGGTTGGGGGGAACGGGATAGGAAGGGATGAAAAATGAATCCCTCCTCTTGTTTGGTTTAAAATTGTGGAGGGGAGGGGACCCAAAATTTTCCCCTTCATTCCCTCCCCTCCCCTTATTTTGATTCCCTCCAAATTGGGGTTTTTTGGAGGAAAACCAAATATTGTGACTAATTTACCCCATGTATTTCATTATATTCCATCAATGCCCTCAATATATGACTTAGTGATATGAACACTTCTCTTCATGTACACAATAGTATCATTACTTAATATGTTATGGATACACATGTTTTGGATTTATGACATTTTATGGCTTGGTAATACAAAAGATAATTTTGGATTGATGGCAAGTTAAGTATAAACTAAGTATTGTGAAATTAAACTACATATAAATCCTATTTTTTAATTATTTAAATAAATTATATGAGAGAAGTACCTTAATAATTGTTTTAATTAATTAAATAGAAGAAGTAATTAATTTTCATGAGTGAAAACTAATTTAAATAAATTGTATAAGTAAATAAATATAACTCAACAT
>JANTPZ010148000.1:0-12722 GCA_025593235.1 Vachellia pachyceras | reverse complement strand
TCCCACATTACCCCTCAAATTAATTAGTTTCCGAAGATAATGGTGCATCCTATCGATTATAAATCCAAGAAACAGCGTAAAACCTGCATGCAAAAAAGAGCTTCAAGACAAGATATTAACACACAAGTGTCCTTATCTCAATTAAAATATGTGGTGTCTGATATGATTCTCCAACATATTAGGAATAAACCAAAATTAATCCTTAATATTCACAAAAGTAAATTCATATGGTGCATTCACAAAATGAGGTTAATATGTAAATAGGAAATTGAAACCAAATAAAGTCACATTTTCTATTGCTCCCTATCCAAAAGCATAACATAGAGTGATAAAAATCTAAGGTAGTAATTTACTTCCATCAACAAAGTCAAGCAATGTTCTTCAAAAAAGTACAGCTCAAGGCATGATACATGAAATTCTACAGGACATTTTCTTCCAACTTAGCCCTACATCCTAACCTCTTTAGAAATGCTAATCCAAATGTCATAGTTTACTTGAAACACGTAGTGCTTTAAGAATCGCATTTAAGTTTTCTACTACACTTAGGCTCCGTTTGGATAGCCCGTTGGGAAAACGGACACAAATTCCGAGGTAGTTTATGTGAGAGGAAAAGTGTCTCGATAAGCGCACCCGTTGGTAAAACGGGTAAAACAAACAGAGCAAATATCTTTTTGGTCACTGGAAATCAGAGCAGCAACCAAAGAATTATGGATAACCTGATATGCATGAAACATACTAAACTAATTCCTCGTGAATTTTTCTTTGAGAAAATCCACGCAAAAATATTTCTCAAACCAAAAGCCATTTATAAAAATACTTCCCATCACAAGCTTTCCATAACACAACCACAAAGATCAACTGCCAAAAACACCCAGTCGACATCATTCCCAGCAAATGCGAAATCACCTTCATCATACTGGTCCTACCGTCAATGCTATCACAGCTACTACAATTAAGCATTTAGTCCACCATCATTTTTATGGTATCTTGGATGTCTAGAGGCACCCAATATGTCTGTTGGTACATTTTTATCCAAGATGCCAGATTTCCAAGAACGACACAATTTTAGGTAAAATTACTGATCATTCCAAGAACCATCGCATAGCTTTGTTAATTTTGCAAGATACAAAGTGTATCCTTGTAATAACAACTTTTAATTATTATACCATGCATTCTCAAATACCTTTGTTAATACTATGGTATCCAAGATATACAAGAACGTGCCACGTGGGAATTAATAGCAGCTACGAAAAAGCTCAATGCATGCCATGATCCTTACACCCTTTCCAATGTCATGTATCTAGTTTATCTCCAAGGTAACTTATGACCAGAAGCAAAATTAAAATAATGGAATTGCAGGAGAAACAGCGGTAATGGAAGAAGGAAAAACAGAGAGAGCAGAAGAACCTCTCCATGCTCCAGAGTAGAGAGTAGTGATGAAAGAGATTGAAGATAACTTAGACTAAAAGGTGGCTTTAAGATTGGTGTGTTGATCTCCTCCAGCATCAACAGCCAAGAAGCTTCATCTTCTCAAAGTGAAGTCAAATTTTCCATATCGGGCAAAAAAAAAAAAAAAAATTCAGCAAGCAGCCCAACTTGGGGTTTGATGTGGCCATGAATCTCATGATTGCCCATTCTAGGATGCTTCATCTTCTCCAATTCATGCAATAGCATGCAAGACCCTGATGTATTTTGGTTGACCAAGGGGCCTGGGTGTTGCGATGAACTGGCAAAGACTCATGATAATAGGCCTTCCAAAATTGTCGACAAGTCTTTCTTGCAGAGGAAATTTGGGACTTGGAATATTGATTGTCGGAATTCAGTTTTGGGACAAACAATGGTATTTTTCTAACAAGTTTTTTAAATTTTCCATTTCCAATTACACTCGAATTCCAAAGGGGGAGCATTGTTATATGTTTATTTGAAATAGTTAGTAATTGGTTAAGGGGGTTAGTTAATTGGAGCTCTCTGTGTAAACAGGGATCATAGCCCATTGGGAAATAATAGGTGTGACAAATGAATTGAAATGACCTCGTATCTATAGAAAGTAAGACTAAAAATGAACAAAGTGGCTCCAAAGAAAGTAAATGGAAAACAAAAGAATGAAAAGTCAGGAAGCACAGTTGAAGAGAAAAGGTGAGAGAATTCGAATTATAACACAGAATTATGTGCAACAAGTGATTCAGGCAAAGAGCATTTTATGACCAACATTATCCACAGCTTTACCCTCAGTTTTCCATGCTTCTCATATTATGCTTTCTGTCCTTAGGTACTCGTTTATTGATTTCTTCACCATCAACATAGAAAAGCACCATTTCCTTCCCAGTTAAACGACTGATAGATTTTTCATGTACACAGTACTCAAAGCCAATCTCCCCGTGACCATTCTTTCACAGTGAAATAGCACATGTACTCAAATATAAGTTATGACCATATAACATTTGGAATACACACACATTTATATATACACGCCATATAAGTATAATAACAAACATAAAAACAATTAATAAATACAAACACAATATAACAACAACAAAGTCTTGCCCCATCAGGTAGGGTCAGCTATGTTTAATAGCCGGTCTCGAGCTCAGGTAAAGGAGTAGGGTTGTATTAGACACTTGACAGCAAATGTAAAACTCTTTCAAATCATTTATGATATGGATTAATGAAGAAAAACAAACAAACTAAAACAGAAAAATTTCAGTGAATGAAAAAAGTCAGTCACCAAGTCATCTTGTCTCGGCTAACAAAAAGTTAAGTATATTTCAATAGCAAACCATCTAATATCTGTATTTAGAGTGAACCTTATGCTATCTGTGAATTTGACCAGCAATCCCATAAGAGATGTGAACAGAATTTACAGTATCACCTATGTTCTAAAAATTGGACCAGTCATCGAATTAGTAAGTGAAGAAACAGATTCAAAGCTGTATGATTCAATATAAAATATTACAAGTTAAAAATATAGCATATGACAATAAGTAGTGAAAGCTGTTTTCACCGGTTCACAGCTTTTCTCCACAACGTCTGATTCATAAAAGCTTTAGGGATCAATCCAACCTGAACAGGGGCAGCTTTCCAGCTCAGCCACTCATGCTGTTATTACTTATTAGAGCACCCTACTACATTGCAATGGGGCCCTATACTTCTTGATTTATTTTACTGAAATCTCCTGAGGGACTAATTTCCCATTTTCCTACACGGTAAAAGTTAAGTATGGAATGTTTTCATTCTGAGGCACCAATATTGCCAAAAACTATATGTAGCGTATTCCTTTTACTAATATGCACATGACCCAAGCAAAGAAACGGAAACCAGAAATACATAACAATGCTAACTCATTATTTCCTATTGTCTTCCATCATTAACAAAGAGTCTACATTTTCCTTTAGTCTACAATTAATACAGATGAAAAGGAAAAGATACATATCAAAATGATGCTAAGGTACTTCACACACACAACTGCGCCCTTGTCCTGAAGCCCAAACTAATGATACTAACTAGTGAAGTATCAAGATTTTCATATCATCAGTAATCAAGATAATAAAACCGTGCAAAAACAATAAGCCAAAAAGCAAATAACTAAGAAAACCTTCAGAGCGTACCCATGAGTGAAGCCTCGAGCAAGTGCGTCCTCCACAGAACTTGATCCATGGGAGACATAGTGCCAAGCTTAGCACCTTTGTTCTGGATCTTAAAAATGCTCATGACGCTCGAGAGGAGGATGACAGACATAGTCCCAGCAATAGTTTTCACAGTAGCAGGACCCTTCCCCATCTTCAGCTGATCCAGACTCTTGATTACAAGATCTCTCAATGGCCCAATCTTCACCAACAAAAGAAAAGCCAGGACAGCCTCCGCAAACAGAACCAAGAACAAAAGCTGAATCATCCTTGCTTCTTATGAAAAACAAAACCTACTAGCTGAAATTCCTCAAGAAATGAAATCAAACCCAAAAAAAAAAATAATTTATTTCCTCAAGAAGAAAAGTACCCAGAAGAAGCCTCCTCACATAGATCCATTTGCATTTAACTAAAACTATAATTTTGAGCAGAAGAATCAAAGGTATATACAACCCAAAACTTCTATAACGACTTGGATTTTGCCGGCATTGGCTTCCACCGCATGCTGAAAATGCCTCTTCGCAAAACCTGGATTTTTCAGTATTGATAATGCTGATTAGCTAAAGAAGCTTTCTGAAAGAAGCTACTAAAACTCATTTAAGTGGTTTGCTTCTTCATAAAGGGAGAATTTAGGTTTGGGATTAGTGGGTGCATTACCTGCAAGAATGGGTTTTGCTTTGCTTTTCGCAAGCGACAAAAGATTGGAAAACGTAAAGCAGTAGGATTGGGGAGTTACACAGTCAAAAAGTGAACAGAACAGGACTTTTTTCTTTCTTTCTTTGTTTTTTCTTTTATAAGAATATATTTCGGATGCGGCGGACTTATGGAGGAAGGGAATGTTTTATAGTTTTTTATTGTTAGATGGCCTTTCAATCTATATACAAAACATAAATATACTGCACATTAAAAATTTCTAATAATCAAATCACATGAATTAAGAGAATGTTCAAAATTGATTAAACACTGTAAATGTTTAAAAATATTTTAGGGCTTTGTTATACAGCAGACTAAGCAGTTTTTTTTTATCAAGACTAAGCAGTTTTAAACCATGAAATTGTGACTTTCAACTAAAGACTATAATCTTATCTATTTTTCTCAGCAAATACACCTAGAGGTGAGAGATGAAATTTCAGCAGTATTGGGAATTAAAAACATGGATCAACCTGAAAAATATCTGGAACTACCAATTATATGGGGAATGCCAAAATCAGCTGCTTCCATCCCAGTGTATCTTATGACATGTTTTTCCTTTCCTAAGAAAACATGTAAAGAAATTGACAGCCTGGTGGCTAAGGTTTGGTGGGGAGAGAAGGAAAACAAAGGCTGTATACATTGGAAGAAATGGGATTCACTAATTGAAGCCAAGAGGGAAAGGGGGTATGGGTTGCAGAGATTTGCTCTGCTTTAATAAAGCTCTTTTGGCTAAGACAGCTTGGCGCTTGATTCAGCAACCACTGGATCTCTGGTGTAAGGTGCTAAAAGGGATTTATTTCCCTAAATCTGACTTTCCACAGGCAAAGAAAAGTGGAAGACCTTCTTGGTGCTGGATAGTATTCTCGAAGGGCGTGACCTGCTGAACCAAAAGTCATGCTGGCAAGTAGATGGCAAATCCATTAGTGTGTGGAATGACTGGTGGATACCTGATTTAGAAAGCAAGAAGTTGTCTTGTTCAAATGTGGATGAGCAAAAACAGAATTTGAGAGGACTGGACCTGATAAATAATGGTAACTGGGATCTGTCATTGCTAGAAGATTGTCTAATGGCTGAAGAGGTGCAGTTGATTACAAAGATTAAATTACAAGCAATCAGGATGGAAGATCAACTAGTTTGGTTGGGTACAAAACATGGCTCATACTCGGTTAAGTCTGGGTACTTTGTAGCAAAAGAGGAAAAAGTTCCAGAGAATAAAAAAGATCCCAGTACAACATATCAAATGCCAAAAGAGCTTTGGAAGCATGTGTGGAAATTGGTAGTCCCACCCAAGGTGCAACATTTTATTTGGAGGCTTCTTAATGGGGTTGTGGCCACGTAAGATACACTTTATAGAAGACATTGCTCACGGGATCCTTTATGTCCTATTTGTGGTGCTGAAATTGAAATAATTGAACATATGCTCTTCTTCTGCCCATGGACTAAGAAGTGTTGGTTTGGTTGCAACTTGGGAATATTATCCGAGAGGGTGCAGATTTCTAGAGTGGACAAATGGTGTGTGGAAATACTAATAGAAAATAAGACCCTGGGTGCAATCCAGAAATCTATCATTGCTACCCTATGTTGGTAAATATGGAAAGCCAGAAGCAAATGGGTCGTTAAAGGCTTCGAACTAGACCCGGGTATGATAATTAATAAGACCCATGGCCTGGCGGAGGAAGTCTGGAGCAATAGAGAGAGACGCATCCTTGCCAAGCCAACTGATATGAATGAAAAGGTTGAATTGCGGAGGAAACCTCATATAGGCTCTATAAAGATAAATCTGGATGGAACTTATAAGAAGGAAACTGAGGAAGCAGTAGTGGGGGTAGTTTGTAGAGATGAGAGAGCGGTATTCTTGGGTGGTTTTGGGAAGAAAGTGATTGCTAGCTATGCCTTTATGACAGAATGCTTAGCTCTTAAAAAGGCTCTCTCAATAAGGAAGAAATTTGTGTTCTCTCATGTATGTTTTGAAATGGATTGTAGTGAGTTGTTTGACGTAATGATGAATGAAAATATCAGCAATTGTGACTGGAGATGCAGGAGTTTGCTGCAGGAATTACTGATATATAGAGTCCTTGACTAGTATTTCCTTCTCCTTGATAAAATGCCAGGAGAACAAAGTTGCAGATTTTATTGCAACAGAGGGTTGTAAAGGAATGTAACATGGTGATTGGATGATGGTACCAGCATTCCATATGCTTGCCTTGCTACAGGAGGATGGCTTGGATTGAAAGAACGGTAGCTTCAGCTGTTTTTTCAACTTTTACAGATTGATGCCATTATTGTTGTTTCTTTATTTATTTGATTGTATTAGTTTCTTATAGTTCTTTTTTGTGAGTTGTATGATAAGTTGTACTGTAGCATTCTTCTGAATGATTTTATTTTGTAAGTTATGTGATAGGTTATACTATAGGGCTTTTTTAGTGTTTTATCTGATTTCAGCTATTAGTGATTGTAAATGATTTTTCTTGTAATTAATAAAGTTGACTTTTTTTGCAAAAAAAAAAAAATTAAAGAGTATAATAGATGAATGAGTTATAGAAAAATAAAATATAAAAATTCATTTTATTTTTAAAAATATTTTTATTTATAGGGAGAGAATTAGTAGAAAAAGGCGTATAAGAGATTATTAACACATAATTATTGATTAGTGAGGGAAAAAATAGAAATAAAGTTTATTAAAATTAAATGCATACTTTAAGTATATTTTATAAATGAAATGGTCTAAGATATATGTTTAATCCTTTAAATTTATATCAAATTTTTTGTTAGTCTCTTAAATTTATAAAATTTACTTTTAATCTTTTAATTTTAATATCATTAGTTTCATTTAACACAAAAATGTTGATTTACCAAATTTAAACAGTATGAAATTTAACACTTGCAGTAAATTTTAAAGGTAAATAACAAGCAACACCACAAAAAATTGCATCTTATACGTGGGATAAGGGAGTATAATTTTAGATTAATTATTCATTTTTATATTTTTTATTTAAATATGATCCTTTAGTTTTGCTAGGGGTTCTCTTGTAAGTAGTAATTACACTCGGATTTAAATTTCAACAACTATACTAGTTTTTTTGGCCAAACAACAATTATACTAACAAATATTTATATATATTAATGTAAATTTTGCATTAATATCTAACTTAATATATTTAAATCCAAAAAGTCGTATTAAAATACCATACTTGTAAAATTATAATACTTTAATTTATTACTTTATTTTTCTACTTTTAGAAATTGTTTTATTTTCTCTTTATTTTCATAAAATTTAGCAATTTTATGCAAAAATAAATTTTAAAAAATTTTATTTTAATGATTGAGAGCTTATGATTTTAGCTTTTAAATAACATGTTCACAATTATTAAATCTTAATCAAGAAAAATAAAACTAAATAAATAACAAAATAATCATATTGGCCAGGCCAAAAAAAGAAACACTTTATTGGCTAAAAGTTTAAGGGTCCATATGATAAAATGATGGAGAAATGTTTTTACCATTTACGAGGTAAGTTTATGAAAGAGATTATCTTAATTTGCAAAAAAATACTATTGAATACACGTTCTAAAAGCACTTCTGGAGTTCCAAACCATGGTTTGCAGAAAAAAAGTTGACAAACACCTACTTTTTATGTAAAATCGCTTTTGAAGCAAAACCATGGTTTGAGGGATCAAACCATAGTTTTGAAAAAGCTATCTGGATGGGCCGGTTGTTGTAGACTTTTAATAACACATCAAAAATATCCTCCCATCTCGTCTCATCTTCTCTAGGCTTGGGAATCCGCAGACTAACCCGCACGGGTTGGCAGGCTAAAAGACTTTAACCCGCCAACTTTTTTTCTTTTTTATAAAAATAAATTTCTTTTTCCTTTTTTATCCAATTTTTACTATAAGATTGCATATTATGTTATTCTCTTTTCAATTTTATTAATAAAGTTTCAATAATTTCCTAAAAATATAATTTAATATTACTTTTTCTTTAAAAAAAATATTAGGATAAAAAAATAAAAAAACTAAAATACGTATTTTTAAAAAAAATAAAAAAGAGGCGGATTGGCCGGCTAGCACGTCACAACCCGCGGGTTGGCGGTGCAGGCTGGCTTTTAACCAGCCCGGAACGTTTTAGGCGGGCGTGGGCCAACCTACCTTTCCCACCCCTAATCTTCTCCTTCCTCGTTCCAAAACCTTAGCCGCATAGCCACCTCTGGATCAAGCAACTCATCATCATTGGTGATCGTCTTCCAAGCACACAAGCCGGCGAGTTTCTCCTCGGCTTCTTCACTCCATAGCAACACCAAACACCACAGCAACATAAACAGATCAAAATCAAAGCAACATAAAAAAAAATCAAAATCATATCATATATGAAAACATCACTGAGCAAATGAAAATGCCAATACCATCTGATCTGAGGTGTTGGGTCATTAAGATTTAGGCTTGGGGATATCTCTAAATGGTGATGCCACAATGTTCTAATCTCCCTTTGCATTTCTTGATTTTGCATAGCACAAACAAAGAGGGAGGGATAATGATTTTGGGAAATATAGTTCGAATATGAGGTAGAAAGCTTTAGATTGTCAGTTCTACTCCCAAAATGCAACTCTAGTCCTCTCCTCATTTTATTGGTGATGTCTCTTTCCACCCTGGGCGGTGGCTTAACCGTAGATATAGGAGGTGAAACCATAGATGGTAAAGAGGAAGGGGATTACTCGCCATTCATGCAAAGCACCATATTGGGGTGTACCAAAAATACATCCCCGTTTCAGATTAGTCGATTGCCCCGAGTTACCAGGTCTGTTGAAGAATGTTAGGGACTCAGGAAAAGACGCCAGATACCGGTGGGTTCTTTGGGGGCCATAGGCCCAATCTTCCCTTGTTCACAAAAAAAAACAAGAAGAAACAAGGTACTATATGGCATGCTATGCCAAGAGAAGATAGATGGGGAGGGACATAATGTGTGCCTTTTTTTACACTTTTCAAGTGTAATATTTGGTATGTGTAATTATAAAAATATTTTCATTTTATGAGATTCAATTTTTACCTGCCAAAAAATTTAATTATTTGTTTAATTACATATTTTACTATCTTCTTTAAAATAATAACTAATTACAAATAATTTTAAACACTAAAACTTATTAATTCATATATTTTTAAACTATTTTATCATTTTAGACATTGATTTACATACACATATATGGTATTTATACTTTAAACAAAAAGAGAAATTAAGATTTTATCTTAATATAATTATTGCATTACTTTATGTCCTTTTTTGTAACTTCACATTAGAAAATTGTTCTGATAACAACTATCCAAACACTTTCAAATGTCTGAATTAGCTATCTGAAAAGTAATTTTACACAATTCGAGGTAAGTATGTGAGAGGAGTTTTATCTCGACTCACGTGAAATTAATTCTAGAAATGATAAGAGGTTGATAAAATCATTTTTACCCAAATCGAGATAGAATCTATTTTCTAAAAACTAATCCAAACGTATCTACAACATAATTATATCCTAATAAACTTTTTAATTTCAGTTAATTTATTAAAATAAATGTCACATTTCATGCTAAGCAAGCCTAACCATGATCATGACACTGAAAATTGAGTGACCACCTACTCAAAATTACATACCTCTGATGAGTTACTAATTTTAATTAAAATTAAATTATTACAATTTACTGTTTTAATTTTACCCCACGTTATAGACAATAATTAATTGAATACTGGAATTTACATATTAAATTAGTTATTTAATTCATTTTTTAACTTGACTTTCATTTTCAACAAAAAGCTTGAACTGGTTGAGAAAAAGTCAAAAGTCTCTTTCAACAGTGATGTCGTCCTGCTATGGAGATCAACAAAGTCAAGCAGGCTTAGAAGTCCCATGAAATTTTTGTCGCACTCTTCTTTTTTGAAAAAAAAATTAATTAATCAAGAATAAACGTGCGTCTCCCACGGTGTTTCGAAAGAAGGAATTGTTGAAAAAATCCACCGACGAAGTGAAGAGTAAAAAATCAATATTTATTTCTTACAATACAACTTATTATTACACGCCCCTCAATTGTTATTTAACATTAAAGTAATTAAATCTCTTCCTTAAGATTTTTGCTGATCTTAAAAAAAATACAAAAATGTTTTTTGAAGTATAAGAATCTTCTTAAAGGAGATAATGAGCCTGTTTGAAAACGTTTTTCAACCCCATAAGTGCGTTATATAGTGCTAAAAGTCCTTATAAGTTACTGTTCACATTTTTTGTCTGTTTGGGAAAGCTTACGGGAATAAGTTGCTTGTAGGAATAAGTTACTTCTACAAATAAGTCACTTCTTCCACTGCTTTCCCAAATACAAATAACTTTTATAATCTGACTTATTTCCAATCTTACTTCTCCATAAGTCCTTATATAAATAAATCACTTGCCCCACCGTGTTCCCAAACGGACCTAATATCATTGAAGGTAATGTCGAATACTAAATATTTTATAACAAAAATTCAAGCTTTAATTCAAGCTATAACTAAGCACATTCTGGTGTGTTTGGGGAAGCGTGACACCCAAAATGCATTTTGGAACACCAGAAGCACGGTAGATGAAATTTGAGCCTGTTTGGCGCCAGAAGACATTGGGCGTGTTTGGTAATGCTTTTCCAAAGCCAAAAGTGCGGTGTACAGTACCAAAAGTACTTATAAGTTACTGTTCACATTTTTGTCTGTTTGGGAAAGTTTATGTGAATAAATTGCTTGTGGGATAAGTTACTTCTACCGACAAGCTAAAATACTAAGCTTTTACAAATAAATCACTTCTTTCACCGCTTTCCCAAACACAAATCACTTTTACAATCTGGCCTAGAAAGAGCTTTTCGGAGAAGCGGCAACTCACCTCCTTTGCCTTCTCATTCTCCTTCCCTCATCTTCCTCCCTTGCATGCCAACTTTTATTTTCCCCCCTCCCTCCCTCCCTCCCTCCCTCCTTTCGTCAGTTACCAACCAACTCTGTGTCTCCAAATCTTTTTCATCAAAGTTGTTCATCAATTCAAGTGTGATTCTGTATGGGTGTTGATATGGATTTCATTTTTTATACGTGTGAGGGCTGTTGACCGGCAATGGGTGCAGAGGGATGAAGATGGAGGGAGCAAGATAATGGCTGAAATCTTTAAGGCCGGAGCAAGAGCCACGGTGGCTGAGACGGCCTTTGGCTGGCAGCAACAATGGCTGAAGGTGAAGTAGAGGTGTTCGACAATTTGCTTTCATAATGCTCGTTTGATTCCTGGGAGTGACGATGAAGGGAGAGTGACGATGGCTAATGATGAAGGCGAGAGCGATGGTGTCACAATTCATTTTTTGAAGTTATAAATCTGCTTGCCTCTTGCTTTCTCGTTTGATTCCTATAAGGCCTCTACCTAGGGGAGAGCAAAAAACCCGTGGCCCGCATAACCCGTCCGAAACCCACGAAAATTACCCGGATTGGGCCCTCCCGTTGCTGGCCCGTTACGGGCGGCCTAAAAACCCGCCCATATCAATAATACACAGGCAGGCTACGGGCATGCCAACGGGCTACCCATACCCGCCCATATAATTTTTTTTTGAAAAAAAGCAAACATAAGCCCACTCCCACAGTCCAAATGCCCCAAAATTTGGGCCCAAATTGCCACTGATGATATTGCTTGGTGTTGCCAGCCTAATGCCTTGCCAGCTTGCCTTCCAATCTGATCAAAGCCAAGTGCCCTAGATTCACAATCGCATTCGCTGTCACCGCTACCGTCCTGGCATCCTTCCGAGCTGAGAGCTGAGAGCTCTGTGACCCTGTCTGGCTGTCTCTCTTATCTTCATCTTCGTCTTCCTTTTGCGAGCTCAGCCCCCCAAACACCACAACCTTCCTTCGCCATCTGCATCTACGTCTTCGTTTTGGAGCTTGACTGTCATCTACTGCTGCTCTGCTTTGTCTTCGAGTCTTCGTCGCCATCGCATTTTCGAGTTCGTCTCTGAGTTGCATCTTCTTTGAGTTCATCGCTGCATCCTGCAGTCTTCGCTTTCGAGCTCCTGTATTTGCCGTCAGCTACGTCTTGCCGTAATATATCACGGAGGCAAGGTAACGTGTGTGTGTAGTACTCCACAAATCTTGAACATCCTAATACAGATTCATCCTTAGAATAAAAATTTTGCGGGACAAGATAGAAAATTAAATGAACAAATTGGCCAGCAACAGAGAGACAATTCATACATCCATGATTTTATCGACATATTTTCCTTTCAATATTGCATCCAATTTCATTATGAAAGTTTCAGTAGGAATACCAGTAATTCTTGTCTTTTGATTGCATTATTGATACAACCTCGCTTCTTTGATAGAAATCAGCATGATATTCTCTGTAATTGACCATGGACACTGCAAATGAAGAGTTTCTAG
>JANTPZ010147998.1:0-12324 GCA_025593235.1 Vachellia pachyceras | reverse complement strand
GCTAGGAAGGTGGGCGCTGTTGGTGTAGGCAATCCAAGCGTCTTCTGTTTTCCTTTGGCGGAGGAGTGTTAGCAGTTTCTGATCTAGGACGGTCGGGTCGGAAGTGGGGGAAGTCAGAGACAGATCCGATGGGTCGGCGTAGTTGGCAGTCGCACCAACGAGAAAGGAACGAGAGGGTCTGGAGGAGGAGGAGGAGGAGGCGGCGGCGGCGAGATTGAAAGGACGAGGAACGTAGTGAAGAGGGTATGGGTTGGAGACGGAAGAGGAGAAGACGGACGGCAATGAAGGGGGGAGCAGGGCAGCACTCATGACCGGTTCATCTGGGAAAGCACAAACGTGGGGTAAGTGAAGGGATTGGCAGTGGATAAGAGATTCCGGCCTTGTTTATGGAAATGAAATGCACTACGTTTTTCGTCTTCCGTCCTGGAGTTTCTAACGAAGCCAGCCTTTCAGTTTCAGATGATATTTTTTCAGTTTCAGATGATATAAATAAAAATCTAAAATCTTCCACCAAACATAGCCCATTGGGCAATAAGCCAATAACCCTAAACCCTGAAAAGTGCAGGCCTCCGTTAAGATGTGGCTTATTTACACACACACACACACACAGGGGAAAACTATAATGCAAGACTCACGCATGATTTTCCCTTAGCTTCACAAGTGAGAGAGTTTTGATCCGCAAAATACAATAACGCTTCTCTGTTCATTAGGGTAAAACATACAATAGTTCCAAAATAATACCATCAAAATTGCAATACCCCCTTTCCATGGCCGTTCGCTCATTTACCTTCATCATCAACAAAACCTCCTGGGACAACCTCGTCCCTTTCCCCGTAATGCTAAATTAATTATATTAACAAGAATTTAATTTAATAATAAAAAGATAAAAACTATGGACTTGACTACATTTCAAAAACATGAAGACCAAAATCAATCATTCATTAATTGGCAAAAAATTAATTACTTATATTAATTAAGCTTTAAACATAAAGACCACAAAAATATAGATATGATTCTCAAACTTCTTTACTGCCTCCTGATTCTCAGCTCAACTAATTTGAGATCTACCAAGACTTCATTTTTCTATTGAGACGTTTTTTTTTGCCTCGTGATTCTCAAATCTCGGTGCAGAAGTATGTTCGGACAATTGGAGCATGTCTTTCTCCTATCACGCTGTTCTTCTACTCTTTCCACCTACTGTGTAGAGAAAAAAATGACCTAAAAAATTTTCAATAACTAAGAAAATAGGCAAAACAAACATGAGCCTTCATCCAATGTGATACGAAAAGAATACAGCAAATTATTTTTCCAAACAGTACAATAAAGCTTCTTGAAATAGTAAAACTGCTCCAACGGTAGTATACAAACCTTAATAGAAAATATCTGGACACGAGAACTACAATCTCCTAATGTCATCAGTATCGACAGAATATTAAATGCATTCAGAAAGCTGAGGGCACCAATTAAATCTCCACAGAAGATTCAAATCAAACATCGGAAGATTTTTGTCTTTTGTTGGCCACAACTCCACTGGCAACGGAGTGATGGATTAGCAATGATTACTCTGGACCCTGATTAGGAAACATCATATGTTGACCCTGTGGCATATGTTGACCCTATGGCAAAAATACTCGTTAGTTAGATTTAATAAACACTAACCGATTTATAACCGGCAAATCACGTCTTGCCACAAGCACAACGATTTTTTACATTTTATCCAAAACGAAATGATTTACATGGGGAAAGCACAACCTCAATATCGATAACGTTTTACAAACAAAACAATTGGGGAAAAGCCAAATTAGAACTTCCAAGAGGGCTAGCAATAGACTACTCTAATAGCAATTCATACCATTAGAAGTTTTCGTAGTAATCAACTAATACAGAGGAAAAAAAATAAAAAAAGAGGTAAATTTGCTCCATAACTTGTACAATTGAGAGAAGAGAGATCCAATGACGCACTCCTTTCCTATGCATTCACTTTATGTACTCAACCAGAATCAAGTCAACCAACAAAAATATCCAAACACATCAACGGGCAGAGCCTAGAGAGTGGAGAGAAAGGGGGTCAATGGATCATATTGAACTTAAAGATCAACATGTGGTCTAGCCACTAAGTATAGACCATCCAGAGACAAGAATGTCATCAGGCATTATTACAAGATCAAGCTTATCAAAAGTACATGTGTTTTTAGAAACTAATCGAAATATTGATGAAAACACCATATTGTAAAAGTTTGTTAACTGAGCTTAATTAAAACATGTTCGAAAGAAAAGGGATCGATCCAAGAAGATTTTTATTGTATTCCACAGCACTAAAGTTCTATCTTGAGGGAATTATAGATTATATGTATAATTATATTGTGAGTAAAGATTCACAAAGCAGTCTCTACTCCATTTATCAAAATGATGCCATGGAAAAGAGGAGTCGAGCAGACCAGGATTACCTGAGAATTTGTGTAATTAACACTTTGGGGAAAAGAACCTTGATGGGTAAGCTGTCGATTTCACACACAATATGCCAGCATAAGATATATGGCAGTCTAAGATAAATGTCCGGCAACCAAAGCATAGCACATGTTAGATATATGTCACCTGAGCATTAGGACTAGGTTGGACATCTTTCTTGGCCGATGCATCTCCACCCTTTGCAGAACTCTTGGTATCACCCTGAAATGCCATAATTAGAAAACAAAAAATCAAAAACAAGATACAAAAGTCCAACAATATGGAAAAAGAAAATAATACTCAAACATTATATTTACCTCCATCTGCAGCATTCCCAATCGCCCCCGAGGAAATCATTATCAAACATGAAAATAATAGCATCAGTGAAAAGAAGAGCCAAAGATTAACAGAATAACACGATGATCGTATGCCTAATACTTTTGTTAGCTATAATAGATTGAGACTCCGAATTTTATCCACCAACTTTTTTCTTGCGAATCGCAGTATTAAAAAAAGAAAGAAAATCTAAAATTACCTCTCTGTATCTGGCCAGGTAAATTTTCAGGGGATCAATATAATCCTCAAAACCTAGAGTTGCCATCGCCCAGAGCAAATCATCACCATTAATTGTCTTCCTCTTCTCTCTCTGACACTTATCGCTCGCCCTATATCAGATGGCTCCACGTAATTAAGCCAGGAGAAAAAGCCTTATAGTACATTCTCTACAGTAAAGAAGGGTGCGTACATGCATAATAAAGTAAATTACGTACTCGCTGGTGATAAAGCTAATGAACTCTGAGACGCATTCCTGCATAGTTTCCTTGGCGTCCTTGGCTATTTTTCCATTAGCAGGAAGCGCCTTTTTCATAATTCGGCTGATGTTGGCGATGGGAAGGAACCTATCCTGCTCGCGGACATTAGAGCGAGGGCTATGCTCACCGCTCTCATGGCTGCCACCGCCTGGACTGGCCGGAGCTTCAGCCATCGTTGCCGGAACCCTAAAGCAACAAGGTAATCAGAGAAAAACATGGTAAAATCGCGTGAAGAGAAACCCTAAATTCGAATCCAAGCGAAACGGGGTAGGATAGGGTTGGGTTTGGGGATGAAGGGAAAGGGGAGGGGGAGGATACCTGGGAGAAAAGAATGAATTTGTATTTGGCGCGAGTTTAGAGAGGTGAGGATCGGTGAGAATGGAGAGCGATCGGACGCTGGAGAAGAAAGGAGAGAGGAGACGATTGAGATGCGAGAGCGAGGCCTATCCACACCGTCCGTTTGGTCGTAGGCTTACAAACAAGGGTTTCTGCTGCCTTTCCTCGCTTTTCAACTCCCTCTCACTCCCCAGCCAGATGAGTGCTGGCGGTTTCATTCGACCACGTGTGCGACTTTAGATGCCGGTTGCTTTTTAGGGTTTCGGCAGGCGCTGCTTCCCACCCATTACGACATCGTTTAATATTTTGGGTAGTCCCTTTCTTTGCTAAATTGCCAGTGAATTTTTATAAAGATTTAACAGTGAGAACAAGACTTTCTTAATTATTTGCCTTTATTTGTGTGGAAGATTTGAGCGCCGACATACTACTTGGCAGTTTTTTTTGGCCAACTACTTGGCATTTTTTTTTTGGCCAACTACTTGGCAGTTAATGGTTATACACTTGTATCGATGCCGTTAAGTTATTAATGTGTGTGTGTGTGGGGGGAAAAATTCCCTGCAAGTGAGTAAATCGAGAATACTCGATAAAAGTGGCAGATCAGGGTTCATATATGATATTTGCTATAAGCACTTTTTTCAACGTTGGCTATGATCTCTTGAAAGTTTTAAGATATTTTTAATCATCTAATGTAATTATTTGCCCAATCCATTCGTCAATTCAGTTGAATCTGGCGGATGGGTGCTCTTCGGTATAAATTGTACAGGCCCTTTCATCGACATATTTCAGACGACTTTGTAACATGCTAGGCGGGCTGCTTGAATAAGGATATCGCTGCAATTGCAAAGATGAGAGGTTGGATTTGGCAAAATTTGAAATGCATGATATTCGGACAATAAATTACAAAGTTATATCTGTGATCTATAAGTAGTTTGCATCGGCAAAAAAAAAAAAAAGATCTATAAGTCGTTTGCTTTCTTAAAAATATTGTTGTACTTACTAAATCTAAATCTAAATTTTGATACCGTCAGGCTTCATGATAGTGTCAAAATTCAAATGATTATGAGATTTGATCCAAACCATTCAAAGTCTTGCTTCATCAAGTGACAAGTGCTATACATTTTCACAAAGGATTCAAACTTCACACATGACATGTCACTCATAAAATAGATATCAAACTCGGTTCACTTCTACAATTTGGATCCGTTTGGCAACCAATTAGGAGGCTTAAAAGTGCGTTCACAGTGCGAGAAGCTCGATTCAATTTCTGTTCATTTTTTTGATCCGTTTGGCATCGCTCATGGCTGTAAGATGCTTGTGGGTAGAAGTTGCTTCTGCCGACAAGCAACAAACTTTAGCTTCTCTATCTAATGCTTTTACTGTACTCTAAGTGTCTCTACCTAACATGATGTCATAGCCTTGAGATCACAAACTTACATTTAACTCGCCTCTTGCATGCATTTACTCGTCTAACCGTTATTCCGACACATGCATTTACTCTTTGTCTGCAAAAGGTATTTTTGTGCGATTTAGCATGCAAATATAATTGGCGCTTAAGTTACTATGCCTACTTCAAACTTCACATTTACTGTTACAGCCCATACGGGTTGGCCCCAAACGCTTGTTTAATTCCCACGATTTATAATGTGCGTGTTTAATAAATGAAATCATTTTCTCAATGAATTTTTAAACACACACAATGTCGTTAAACTCACTTTAATTAATAGGACTCAAACGGGCATAAATGGATACACTTGGACGCGCGCGCACTGGAAATTTAACCTATTTCTTCATTTAGCACCAGACCAAAGCCCCATCGCCTCCAATCCACTTCAACATTACACAAAAAATCTAGTTTTTTATGAGCAAGTTATGATGCTGAGAATACGCAAATTTGATGTTCTCAATGACAATTAGGATTACCATTTAGTCCATATGGGCAATCTTAACCAAAAGGCAAGAGGATATTTTCGTACGTGACTGCCCAACTTTCTATGAACGAAGCTGCCGCGCAGATTGCACGAGCATATTCGAATTGAGACAAATATCAAATTAACAGGAGAAAATTACAGGTGTTAATTTTACTCAGCAAAAAAAAAAAAATCCATGCGGTCTAACCAGCAGATGTGGTATGACGACAACTGGGATCACAAAGTATTTAAATGCAGTCCTAATTAATAAAAACCCTCAACTAAACAGTAACGGCAAGGGAATTGTGGTAGGAAAAAAGCAAAAAAATACAAGATCTCCGTAGTCTAGCTAGCTTTCCTCCCACCTATGATCGATATGTCAAAAAATGCAAACAAGATGCAATAGAATCGGAACAGAAGGCAAAATCTGTGATTTACTTCACTGCGAAACTCCTAACCACTTAGAAAAGTTCTCGAACTGTGTGTAATCAGAATCAGACACCATGGTTTGATACCAAGCTTTTCCAGCAGCCTTTACAGCAGAAGCTTCCTCCTGATGAAGCAGATGAAACAAGATTAAACCAGTTTCCCGTCTCAAGCATACAATAACTGGCAACAATATGTATATGCAATTAAAACTTGAAAAAATGCACAATATCTACATCAATAAGTGGAACGCTATTACTTAAATTCTACGATCCCATACTTGTTACCTATACTCATTCTTCAACATGTCCCACTAACAAAGTAAAACAGGCTGGTACGTTGTATGACAGCACAAAGTCAAAAATTAACACGCCAGAAATGAAACAACTTCCGTAAATAAAAACAAAAATATTCTTTCGCTTTATATATATATAAAGAAATATCAGCAGCAGTGCCTATTGGATCCAGAATAAGCATATCCATGTCACACCAAACGTCTTGTATTGATGATGAGAAATATGACCAACTTCTATTTACGGAATGAGGCTTGAAGCTAAAAATTTGAACTTCTAAGAAAACTAAAGATCATTCAACTCGAGAGATGGAAACCGATGACGCTATTTAACAATATGACAGTGATAATTGCACATAAATGAAATTATTTTAGAAAAACGCACCTTAGAGATAGACTTCCTCTTCTTATCAAGCATCTCTTGCTTTGATTTCACACGCTGCGCTTCAGCCAGAAGTGACATCCTCTTGGCAGTTTTAGCATAAGGATTCAGTTTCAACATGGCATTCAGATTCTTGAGCGGGTTCTTCTTGAGTGGTGCCCGCTTGACTTCCTTCTTGATGGGCCTCACAACCGACTGCACCTCATCGGAGTTGATGATCCTTGCCAAATCAGAATTAACCATCTTAGCTCTAGGAAGAAGATACCCTTTCTTCTTCTCTGATGGCTTGTCGAATGATCCATAAATGGAGTCCAGCTTCTCAAAAGCAGACTTAGTCCAAATAACAAACCTCCCAAGATGACCACCGGGAGCCAACTTAAGAAGGTTCAATCTCTCCACATTCACGATCTCAACTCCAGGAATATTTCTAAAAGCTTTCACAGCCTTTGCGCCCTCAGTTCCATAGACAATCAGAGGACCCTTGCGAGAGATGTATCGGCGGTTTCTCATTTTACCCTTACCAGGACGGATTGCATGACTGTCCTTTGCCTTCTCAGTGTCGGGAAAAGCACCAACCTTCTTGATCACTTTGATGGCTTCCTTAGTCTTCTCAATACCTTCAGCAGCATCACTGACGACCAGAGGCATTTCAGGAACAGACTCAATTCTGTGCCCACGGGCCATCACGAGGGATGGAATTGCGGAGGCAGCAATGGCTGAAACGATAGCGTATCTCTTCTGATTGACATTAATCTAACGGTGCCAGCGACGCCAAATCTTCGTCGGAGCGAACATGCGTCCACCACGACACATATTACCAAAAGCTCCCTGACCGGCGCGGTGGGTACCACCACCTGGGACACGGGGAATACGGGACACTGCACGACCGGTACCCCAAGATTCGGCGGAAGTCTGATGGCCAGCGCGCTTGCTGACGGCGTAAGGTTGCCGACTGTTCTTGGAGATGTTGGAGTGGACAGAGGTAAAAATATCAGGTCGAATCGATGCCTTCATAACATCAGGAAGTGGAACTGTCTGGGCTTCATCAGTTGCCATATCGCCCTCAAGGGCTTGTACACTGACGATGGGACGAGCGACTGCGGCCATCGGGGAGGGGGATCGGGAAGGGAAGTGACGAGGAAGAAATGGCACGCTAGGGTTTTGAAGAGACTCGAAAGAGTGATTCCTAGTTTAGGTGGAATCAGGTATAATAGTGGGCAGCCTGAGCAAAATCAGGCCCAGCACAGGCCCTTATAAAGTATGATGTGAAACAAAAATAAAATGGTGGGAGAAGCTCACGTACATACGTGCGTGTAAATGGGTTTGTATTCTGGACGAGACATCACACAATCCTAAATAAAATAGGCTTTAGCAGGTCTCATGAATCAACAGAAGTGATATTTTACTGCTAAATTTGATATACCCATGCAACTTGTATCTTCAGGTCAGGTTTGGTTTGAAACCGAGTTCTTATTGGAATCCATGGAAGCCAAATTGATGAAGCTCAGTTCCAACCTTACTTCCCACTTCACTTGTCATCTCTACCCTCAACATGTTCGACCATCATCTCCACTCATCTTTTCTTCCAGTCACCACACCTTCATTGTTGCTATCGACGTTAGCACCCATGGCCATGGAGATGTTGGCGCGACTGTTGCCGATGACCATCAACTTGGAAGGACGAGGAGGTGTGGCAGAAGAGATGGTGGCGAGGGTTCCTGCGGACTCGAAACTGAAATCTTGATCATGATCTCCTCTGGTGTTCATTTTGTCTTCAACAACGCCATCCCATAGAGAGGTGTTGACGCATTTCTTGGGCACGACGAGGGAGGCAAAGATGACGGTGGGGGCGTTGGCGGAGTTGAAGCAGAGGAGGAATCGATGAAGGACGTCGATGGCCATTTAAGTCAATCAAATTTGAGAAGAACCAATCCAACACCCTCATCTTCTCGGCCCCTTCTCCTCCCTCCTTTTCTCTTCAAACCCATATCCGACTATGCCTCTCAATCTCTCCTCTTTTTGTTAGAGTTATTACTTACTGTTTTTTTTAATACAAAAGAGCCGGAAGGCAAAGAAAACTGCATGTTTGAGTTATTACTGATTGTTGATGGCTAAAATTTGTGCAAAAATGAAGGATTATGGATGCTTTCGTGTTGGCCGGCCGTGTTGCCTATATTGGTTGAGATCTTCGCTTCTCTCATGGCGGCCAACGTTTCTATGGTGGCTGCATGTGAACAAATTCTGGTGACGGTGATCAATTGGAGAGACCAGTGGTAGTGATGTTTACAGAGATGGGACAGTTTTCCCGTTTTAAGGATATTTTAGTATTTTTATATTTTAAATATATATTTCAATTAAAAATTATATCAAATCTCTTTTTTATGTTTTCGGTTCCACTTCCCATTCTAATATAAAAAAAAACACTTTCAGGCACGGGCATAAATGAATCACCAAATCTTATCCGGAAGCTCTCTTCATAATAGATGCCTGCTTCCTTCAGACTAATAAAGCTGATGAATGTGAAGAAGGCGATTCAACTGGCAAATGGATGTGAGAAAAATCTGAGGAATGAAAGTGAACCACGGAACCAAGTATGCCGGACTTTTCAAGTTCTTTTTACTTTTAAATTGCGCTAGAACATCAAAAATATTTTATAACACAGACCTAGGGGTGAGCTGGAAGGGGCAACTTCTCTATTACAGCTACAAGAATCACATGCAATACTACGATCCTAATGGACCTTATAATCAGCTGAATAATATTTCTGCTCTTTCAGCATTCCTTGTGTATATTCATGGCTGGGGTTACAAAGGCATATTGTCACATTTACAGGTTTCAGTTCACAGCCAGGCCAAGACACTTCCCTGCCTTGCTGGAGGCTGAGCAAATGGCATCGTTCCATGCAAATTGGACCTTCTAACTGTAGAAGCAGATGTTACAGACATAAATCGGTAGATTAAACAAAAATACAGAACACGAGATCATGAAAAATCCATACCAATCAGCTATTTTTAGTTGTTAAGCAGGTTAACATGATAGATCATTTGTTGCTTCCTTTTTGGCAGCAATTCCAACGGTAACTTCTGCTATCTTCGTATTGCCAACATGTGATGACAGAACCTTTTTCTGTACAAGGCAATAAAATGAACAACTTCATATTAGACTCACAAATAAAACGTAAAATGTTCATCTATACTCAGTCGTGATCCAAGAATAACCATGGACAAAATAAAAATAATTTTTCCCCATACATGACTCTTCCCTGCATCCCAGAATTAAAAACAGGCTTAAATGAGTCTCTGCATAACCTACCAAAGGCAAAGCAGATGATAAGCTTTTCATTTTAAATCACCCACAGCAAAGGATATCCATTGAATATGATTATCCGGAGTGCAAAATATTGCACTAACCAAACATGATGGAATGATTTCTGAAAGAATGTGATTACAATATTTAAAATCAATATTGAAGCTTACGAAAGGCTCAAAGTCAGGGCCAGACAAGTTGACAGTGAGGTTTCTCATCAACAACAAAACCTGCAGAAGACAACCAAATAAAATTGCACACTTGTCAATCCACGGTCAACTCAGAAAAGAACAATAAAAGCGAGTTCATACAATAAATGTCTTTGGGAATTATATTTTGGATGGAATAGAATTGAGTGGTATGGCAAAAAACTATAGAAGTTATTTGGAAGAAATTTTTTGAAGGGAATAAAATGGAAGGAATGGCTTTTCGAGCCAATCATTAACCTAGTTTTGTTTTTGAACTCCCTCTCCTTCGAGAAATTTAGAATCAGCTCACTTGTCCCAGTTCCTCTCTCATAACTCGCATACATAAATATAAGAAGCTCCTAGCTAGCATCAAAATACGAAGCTATCATTTGAAGCTTGAGGATGATACCAGAATTCAGAAGCCTTTTGGCTAAAGTCATATTTCATAACCCAAGAGTTTTTACAATACTCAAGCACTGACTTACACCATCTATATTATTTAATATTTCCAATATTTATGAGTTTGTTTACACTTTACAATACTGGACTGAGATTCTACATTGGTTTGAAGAAATCCAAGCCTATAATAGTTTAGTTTCATCACGAAATCATTTTTATTTGAAATCATGTTGATGAAGACTAAGAGATTTTCATGCATGGCGGCTTTTGTTATCCCAGCATTCTTTCTCAACTGGTGTATCGAAAGCCAAGATGCTCAGCTGAAGTTCGAGACTAAAGTCTATGCCTCACCATTAACCACCCCCAGTTAAGAAAAGTGCTGAAATTTAGCTACTTGATGAAACCCCCCCTTGGCAAGGGCCACACATGCATACATAAAGTCATTCTGAAAGAATTCTGATACAGGTCAGGCTAGATCTAAATATTTCTTATACAAAATCCATAGAAGAAGACAGAATGGAGTAAAAGCAGCAGAGAAAGAGGCACCTGCTGGTAAGTTATTTTTAGTAATACAAAACCCAAGCATGTTTCCGGATCAATTTTTTGTTGTTGTTTGTTGTATTCTGTTTTACAGAAGCAGGGACCTATAATAAAATTATAACAATATTTTTGTCCAATAATAAAAAAAATTCAAATGACTATGTATAAAAAATTAATTTAAAAATAAAAGGTCCATTTCGTTAATGATTATTCCACTCCATCCCATCCTAATCTCCCAAACACAACCTAAGTATCCTTTTCTTTTGGCCCCATGTCCATTCTTTTTGTAGCAGCCTGGGGACAATATACACAAGTTAGGGAGGAAAAGGCCTATTATATCACAATAGAAAGAATAAGAGACGGCCACCTTTTTGGGACTGCAATCTAAGTAAGAAATGGTAAGGTTATGTCGCCATAGAAGTGGTAATTTGAGTAGCATTATAGACATAAATTAGCATATAATGAACTCCAAAATATCTTAATCAAGCCTGAGCATTATAGTGAAGTAATCACCCATCAGTTTTCCTATGATGGATAACAACAAACCACCTAACATAATTCTTTTTTTTTTTTTTGGTGGGGGGAGGGGGTGTTGTTGAAACAGATGTATATTAAACTTAAAAGGGTGGGTGAGATCAGCCTCATGTCGCACAATCATTCCCAAGACTAACTAGATCCACGTGAGATTATCATGCCTAAGCCATAGAAAGTATATTTTAAGTGAGATGTTCAATTCTCTTGTCACTTGGAGGTGTCATGAAAATATTCTTATCATTTAATTGTTTCTATCAATTAGAGAGGGTGATACACATGTATCTCTTATCCTTTAATTGTTTCTATCAATAAGAGAGGGTGATACACATGTATCATAGAGGTTGCATCTCATTCAAGGAATTTCTAATAGGAATAAATGAACTCACAGTTTCAAAATTTATAGGATCCATTTCCTTCAGCTTCTGGACATGTCCATTTGAATCTGGATCAAATACACTTCCAATAAAGCTGTAAACCTCAGCAAAATCTGGTAAACCTGGGTTATATGGTCAACAGACTAATTAAAACCAGCTAATATTAATCAATGAGGAAAAGAATGTAAAACAATAAAAATTATACATAGAAGGAGATTACCATGAAGCACTGGACCTTGTTTCCCTTGCTTTGGCATCTCAGAACTTTGTACCATTCTAGTAGAGTTTCCAACACCCGTGAGACAGCTGTTGCTAATCCTTGATATCCCCTTTGATCCAATATCAGCTGAATCAGTAACGTCATATACATAATAAGTGGT
>JANTPZ010147993.1:0-34163 GCA_025593235.1 Vachellia pachyceras | reverse complement strand
GAAATCGAGTACACCGTTTATAGGTACACTTCATAATACTGCATAATTAAAAACCTTTTAGGGAAATCCATTAGAACAAAATCTAGATAAAGGAAAAAAGGTACAACATGTATCGTCAGTTGAGATCTTTGAGTCTGTAAAGTCTAATGTTATGAGCAAACTTTCCAAATATTGTTACAGAAGTCATTTGGTGAATATATCTTCTAGACTTTTGTTAGAACATATTCTCTAGACATTAATTCCATGATCCTTTTAGGTTTATGAGACAAATAGCATAATTTTATCTATCAACATGTGGTTCTGTTGGAAGGATATCTCAAAATATTGAGGGATGACAGCTGGCAGGTTTTTTCCCCTTTTCAGTTGACTCCGTCCAATTCGTTCTCAACTAATTCCATTGGCTCCTTAAGCATTTGACTCCCAGAAAATCTCCTGCATATTGGACCCCAATATGTTGTAATATGATGTGATTCAAATGGTAAAAAATTTGGGAATAAGAGAATCACAAATTAGCAATTAATTCATATGCTCATTTCTTAACAAAATAACCCTCTAATTTACATGTTTGGGCTCAAATAAAGTATTAAATGATCAATATTAGGTACAATTACTGCATGTGAAATGGGGATTTATCATGTACTAACAAACATCCAGTTTCAATTGCAATGCTAACATATTGATGAAGAACCATATCATGCTTAATAGTAGATGATATATCGAGTCTTTTGTAGCTAGTAAGGCACATAAACGCTCCAACTATACTAAAATATAGCACTTCTAGACCAATTATGTCCCATCACCTTCTTGAGATCTAAAGACATTGTATTTCCAGAGCAATGGATGTGATTCATCCACAAAAATACTTTAAGACTTTTATACACAATTTTCTTCATAAATTGATATTTTCTTTCAAATATTTAGTTTGCACTACAAGGCAAAATTGTGTTCTTCCAAAGTTTACTACAAATTCTTTCTTAAACAATTCACAACTTTTACAAACTCTTCAGGAATTTTTATAAAAGCTCTTTAGAAGTTCTAATGATATTTATGCCATCACGTAAAGGACAATTACATCATCATGGGTAGATTGGATATTATATCTCCTTCATTCAACGAATATTCATTAGGCCAATTATACCATATATGCCCTGCTTTCACTAATCCAAATAGAGATTTTGATGAAATTGTTTGCTTTTGGTAACTTCAATCCTTCATGGAGTTTTCATATATTTTGATCTTATGCTTTAGGTAAATTTAATCCTTCATGTCTAAATCTCTACGAGTTTGATAAATCATTTATTTTATAAGTATATCAACTTTTCGAATATATACACTACTAGTACTTTAAATCCTTTTGGGATTCTCAAAATTATATGTCATAGACACATATCAAAATTTCATATACTGATAGATGCCAAATTGAGAAAACATGAAAATTTAATCCACCAAGACTACATTTTTCTTTTTCCTTTCAAATGCCCATTGATACTAGCATCACACTTCAAGTGCCTGTGCTTAAAATTCAAGTTAAATATTTGATATTGTATCTTTTCATTTTTGTATACAAGATCCTCATTTTAATCACATATCTTTAAAAATATTGTCAAAAAGTTTGTGATGCTAGTATCAAAGCTGCGAGCACATTCTCTTTGACCTTCTTAACAACCATGTGGGTTGACGCAATAAAGAGAACAACAGAATTTATGCTGAACAAGAACCAATACTTTAAAAGACTGAAAAAATAAATAGTCAATAATTGTATTGGAAATATTCGAAGAGTATTGTGCTTTAGATCTGTGTGTTTACCCATTATGTTCTGTTAATGTGTTTTAGAACATGATTTGATGTATGGTTGTGACTAAATGCATTGTAAAATGTGACATGTTTAGTTTATGTGGATTGTTGTGAAATCGTCATTGTTATTCACATGACTTGTCACCTTGTAACACTTTTGATAAGTGAGAGCTTTTAGAAAATGAGACTTCTAAAAGTTGGCGATTCAAGAAGTACTTATATAAAATTCTTGAAAGAAAATAATGTAGTTACTAGTGTTTGTGTGATGGGAGGTACAAACGTATTCTCCTGATCGCAGATCTAGTGATCAAATTATATCCTTGTCAAGAGTAATATAAGTATAAGACATTGTATACTGTGATGTGCTACATAAACGCTAAAAACTTAGCTATATGAGAAAACATTTGTTGATAAAATACCCTGTCACCTCAGACTTGAAAATGGCAACAAATGGTATTATTGCCGAATTGAACAAAGGGGATAAGCTGAACGGTGACAACTGAGTGTCTGACACCGTAAGGTGCAGTATATATTGGAAGAAAATGAGGCCCTTGAGCAACTAACCACCATTTTGGTGGAACATGAAGCTGGGACTTCAACCCAGCGTAAGGGAAACTGGAGTTATACCAGTATGGAAAAATGGAATAGTATTGCAAGAGTTACCATGCTGAGAATAATGCTAAATGACCTAATGTGTCAATTTGAAAAACATCCAATTGCATATGCCATGTGGGCAGCTCTCAGAGATGAGTTTGGTGGAACTTCGACCACTAAGCTTAGGAGGCTGACAATCAAGTTTGACACGTATAAGCTTCGGGGTATTACGTCCATGAAGAAGCACCTTCGAAACATGTCAAACATGATTAGAGAGCTTTAGGAAGTTGGACTTACAATGACTAATGAGCAGCAAGTGCAGGCTGTGATCAGATCACTTTCCCTAGTTGGGAATATATGAAAGTCAACTTAACCCATAACGATAACATCATCACTTTTAATGATGTTGTGAAGCACCTTGAGTTTGAGGATGAACACCTGGAGTCATATAAGACTTCTGGGCATGCCTATTGCACCGAGGATATAGGCATTTCCAATGCCAAGCTTGATTTTAAGAAGGGCAAGAAATTTCATGGAAAAGGCAGGAAGGATGTCCCTAAATTCAAAAGGGGCAAAAGTAAAGGTTGACCTGAATGAGGTCAAATACTATGCCTGCCAGAAGTTAGGTCACTTTGCGAGGGACTGTCCTGGGCAAAATGACCGTGGGAAGACTCAAACTCAACAGACCATGTAACAAAGGATCGGGGATCCCTCGTGAATTACCGTCAGTTACCGCATTAATGCGAATGGCTTTATGTTGGCAATAATGTAAGGATCGAGGTCAAAGGCATAACCACATGCAGACTAGCTATGCGTGGTGCAAAGACCTTAATCTTGAACGATGTACTTCATACATCGGACATCTGACGAAATATAGTTTCTGTACTATGTCTGTTGAATTACGGGTTTGATGTGAACTTTCATGACAAAAGGTGCTGACATTCTTATCGACGATACATTTTGTGGTTTAGCTTTCTTTTTCAGGAAAGTTCTATGTTGTGGATGTTATTGGTGATTTCGACTTGCATGACTGTTTTGTTGAACTCCAATATAACAGTTGGAATAAATATCTGGCATGCTAGACTATAGCATACAAGTTAGAGTCGAATGATCAAACTAGCAAAAGATGGTTTGCTAGGTGAACTCCAAACATGGAGATGGCCTTATGTGAAAATTGTTTAGCTGGCAAGGCAACTAGAAAACCTTTCGGTACGGGAACTAGAGCTGAAAATCCATTAGACTTAATCCACTCTGATATATGCGGTCCCATGAGTGTGAGGGCAAGGCATGGAGCTTGGTATTTCATTACCTTTACTGATGACTTTTCACGGTATGGTCACGTCTATTTGATTTCACAAAAGTCTGAAGCACTGAAGTGTTTTAGACAATATATGAACGAAGTAGAAAATCAAATAGAACATAAAATTAAAGTATTGCGTACCGACCGAGGTCGTGAATACTTATCCGATCAGTTTAAACAGCTTTGTGAGGAGAAAGGGATAATTAGACAGCTAACTATCCCTGGCACCCCGCAAAAAAATGGTGTGTCATAAAGAAGAAATAAAACTCTTCTAGACATGGTTAGGTCAATGATGGCTCAAGCAAACTTACTTATTTCATATTGGGGCGATGCTTTATTAACAGCGGCCTTTATACTTAATCATGTACCCTCAAGAGCAATCAGTTCCACACCCTATGAATTGTGGACGAAACGCAAGCCCGATTTAAAAATCTTAAGACCCTGGGGTCAGCTACATACGTTCACGATGATTCCCATAAGCATGGGAAGTTGGGTTCAAGAGGAAAGAAATGTATCTTTATAAGGTACTCAAAGGAATCCAAGATACATTTTCATTGGGGAAAACGAAGATGGAACAGTGACTGAAATTGAATCAAGGGATACTGCATTTTTGGAAAGTGAATTTCCTGACAGAGGAGAAATAGATCGAATAGTATCTCTTTATGAGAGAGAAGAACAAGGTAGTGCAGATCGATCTAATGATCCCCTACCGTCTCAATATATCGATTTGAGTGGGAGATCAGAAGGCTCAGAAAGGTCTTTACCGAGACCGGGATAGAAGAAACAAAAGAGACAAGAGGTTTCTGCAAGAAGGAGTGACAGGGGAAACGTACCCAGGAAGCGCTTCCTAATAGAAGGGAAAGCACTCATGGTCACACCGGATGAAGATGATGAGCCACGTTCTGTACATGAAGCCTTGACGTCCCCTGTCAAGGATGAATGGAGTAAGGCAATGGAAGAAGAGATTGATTCAATGAGAAAGAATCAAGTTTGGGAACTCGTTGATCTGCCAAAAGGTCGAAAGGCCATTGGGAACAAGTGGGTTCTCAAGATAAAAAGAAAAGCGGATGGATCAATTGACAAATACAAGGCACGTCTAGTAGCAAAGGGGTACACAAAACAGGAAGGTATCGATTACAACGACACCTTCTCGCCTGTTGTACGCTTTAATTCAATAAGGCTAATTCTGGAAATAGTAAATAGTTTAGATCTGGAGTTATATCAAATGGATGTGAAAACTGCATTTCTAAACGGAGACCTGGATGAAGAAATCTATATGGAACAACTGATAGGTTTCATAAGGAAAGGTTCAGAGAGCAAAGTTTGTAAGCTCCGAAGGTCCATTTATGAATTGAAACGATCATCCAAATAGTGGTATTTGAGGTTTCACAAGGCAATAACCTCGTATGATTTTAAGATGATTGAAGAAGACCACTGCGTCTATGTCAAGCAGTTTGATGATAACTTTGTGATGTTGTCATTATATGTAGACGACATACTGCTGGCCGGAAATAGCCTAACTTCGATCATAGCCATTAAAGAATGGTTGTCGTCAAACTTTAAGATGAAAGACATGGGAGAAGCAGAGTACATACTTAGAGTTAAAATCCAAAGGGATCATTCAAAAAGAGTTTTATCTCTTTCACAGGAGAATTACATTAAGAAAATTCTCGAGCGCTTCAACATGAGTGACTGCAATCCTTTAAATACCCCGGTAGCTACTGGAGTTAGCCTGAATCTTGAAATGTGTCCTAAGACTGAGTCAGCCAAGAAAAGAATAGAAAGAGTTCCCTACGCTAGTGCCGTTGGAAGTCTAATGTATGCAATGATGTGCACAAGGCCAGATATTTGCTTCGCAGTTGGACTTGTGAGCAGGTTCCAATCAAATCCTGGAGAACAGCATTGGAAAGCTGTAAAAAGGATACTGCGATACTTAAAGGGCACATCAGATTATGCATTGACTTATCAAGGAAGCGATCTACGACTCGTTGGATACTCCGATGCTGATGTAGGCGGAGACGAAGTTGATCGAAGGTCAACTTCAGGTTACACTTTCTTGCTAAATAATGGCGCTATAAGCTGGAGTAGCAAGAAGCAGACGTGCATAGCCTTACATTCTATGGAAGCCGAGTTTGTGGCCTACACTGCGGCAGTGCAGGAGGCTATATGGCTGAAGAGATTCATCGAACACCTTGGATTTGGGAATGAGAGTACAAATCCTGTGTTGATATACTGCGATAACACTGCAGCCATAGCCTACACGAAAGACCCAAAATATCATAGCAAGACAAAGCATATTGATATTAAGTATAATTTTGTGAGAGATTATGTAGCACAGAAAGTGATTAATGTACAACACATATCGACCAAGAGTATGGTCGCAGATCCCCTGACTAAACCAATAGCTAGAGAAGTGTTTGAAAAACATGTAAGGGCCGTTGGTATGTGCAAAATGTAATGTTACAGACACTATGTATTGAATTTACAATTGAAGAATGCAATTATTCATCATTGATTTATGTGTCTGTGTACAAGTATACAATGTCTAGTATGTCGTACAGGCAGGTGAGGTAGGCTCTCTCACACGAGCTACCGCCTTTGACACTCAGGAGGAGTATGCAAAGATGAGACACTTGTATTCACCAGCAAGGCAGCAGGAATGCTAATATGGTAGAGAAGAAATACAAATTGTGTCACCTCGGCAACTGTGTAGCATGTCAGGATGAGATCCAATGTACATAACTATAAAATATGGATCGAATCATGAGAACCCGCTCCCATGATGCCTATTACCAGACAACAAATTCTTCAATACTGATGTCATATGAGAATGATACATAGAAGAATTTGGGTTTAGATGTTGAGAACATCTAGACTAAAAGTCTGTACGGTGTTGATAGTAAGTATTAAAATGACGTACGCTCTTATAGTATAAGAGAAACACCGTAGCATGTGATTCATACCACATGTGTTATAGAACCGCAAAAGGGAAGCAAGTGAATGGATCCCTGCTTCGTTGCTGTGTGAGTCCCAAGAAATTAATATTTCTACTTATGTCCTTTGACTTTGACATTATCATGGAGGTATACTTCAATGACTGCTACCTTAACGTACATCCTACTATCATGATAGATGCGATACAAGGTACTATGTTAGGAAAGCGGTTGATGTATATCAAAATAATATATGGGCGAAAGGAAGATTATCTGATAAATACACAACTATGCTGGTGTCTGTGACATGTCCCTTATGATATCAACTTGGAGATTTCATAAGTGTGGACACCACGCATACGAGAAAGACGATCTAAGTTTTATGTTAACTTGGGAGGGATTAGATTCGTCAAAGTGAAAGTGCATTTTGGTTAAATCTAGGACATATGAGGCATAATAACCAGATTCAAGCTACATGAAGAAAGATTGTCTTGTGCTGGTCCTGTTAAAGGGATTTCTAGTATAAACATCTAAAAGACGTCATGCCCATGCGGTTACGGCAAAACACCTAGTATGAAAGGAAGAAGAGAGAAGGATGAGGCCCACGTCTCGTAATCCACCAAGTGTGAGTGGGAGATGTTGGAATATGGACCACCTTTGATGGATTAGGCCCAGGTCCATGGGCTAGGTCAAATGCGTAAACATAAGCCCTAGTGGGAAGTTACAAGAGGGGCAAAGTGGCTCCTCAAAGGCGGCCGACATAACACATAAAGAAAACAAGTTTTCTCCCTTCCCTTTTTCTCTTTCAGAGAA
Source organism: Vachellia pachyceras (assembly GCA_025593235.1). Lineage (NCBI taxonomy): Eukaryota > Viridiplantae > Streptophyta > Magnoliopsida > Fabales > Fabaceae > Vachellia > Vachellia pachyceras. The sequence continues at coordinate 26,729 of JANTPZ010147993.1, read as the reverse complement.
CCCTCTCATCTCCTCTCCTCTTGCATTCGGTGCTTTTGTTGTGTCTTGTATTTGGATCCACCATTGTGATCTGAATTCTGTGTGGTTATCTGCAGATTCGTAATTCGGAATCTCCAGGTACGCCTGAAATTCCTTCACTAATATATATTGTCATGACCATAAATATCAACCAAATTTAACTGGTTTCTTAATTTTAGTTGTCCTTCACGTTTCATACATATAATTACTACTAATGTCATGTTATATATATAATTATATGTAGAAAACGAAAAAATTGGGTAATGAAGTTAGGATAATCAAAGAAGCACATGGATCATTATCTTTTCTTTTTTCCTTTTCTAAAATGCAATTATCCTCCTATTAGAAGCAATTCTGCTCAATATATTTTTTCTTTTCATGTCATGCATACTTTAAGGCTTGATAGTTATTTTGCATACTATTTTGCACCATATTACTAATAGATTTTAGCGAGATTTATTATAAGGTCCCATAGAAGAAAGTTATTTATGAAAATGTCCCAAGGGAAAATGTTAGGGTTTTTTCATTTTTGCTGCGATTTAAGGAGCAAGATTGGTATTTACCCGCCAGGAGGGCCGTTTGGCCTTGTGGAACGTGAAAACTGAAAAGATTGAAGTTTTTGGGTTGTCGCAAATCGGCAAAGCATATGCGTAGGGCAGTCGTGATTGATTAATAGCATACTTAAACACCTGAAATGAGGCACAGAGAAACATAGATAAGGGAAGTATAATGAGCTAGAAGCAAAATCTAAGGCTGATGTTAAGGTCCTGGTTAAAGAGGTCAAATCCTGATAAGAAGGAACCTTTAGAGATTGGTTCCAATATGATAGAATCATTTCAGAAGCAAATAATCTTTTCAATCCTGAAGCAGAGAATGTGTTCTTAATATTCCTTTCTTTTCACACATCAATTATGATACTTAACAAGGCATGAAATGCAACTGCTCCAGCATGAATGATATTAGCAAGACAAGGAAGAAATGGAGTTGACATTGTAAAAATGGAATTTGATTTTAAGGGAACATCAGTTATATGCAGAAGTGGCAGCCCCCTAATATTGGCTGATCTGAAAAAGGTAGTATTGTCTGATTTTACCCATCCATGGAATTGATGTGCCTGTGATGACCCACCCTTCTCTCCTCTCCACCTTTCCCGCCAAGCTTATCCCCATCAACGCCACCAGTCAATCCCAGGCCGTTGAAAATATTAGAGTCCATGGACAAACTCCGGATATGACCAACAGGGGAACCCGTGGAAGTTTTTTTCGACTTGCGTAAACGTACTTCTACAAAACTTAGACAAACAAACCAATTTATAACTACCCAACCCATAAAAGAAAACGAAAGAGGACAACTAGAAAAGGGAACAATTTGATTAGAAGAATAAGGCCAACATACCCAAACGGAGCTGCGAGGATAAAAAGGCACAAACTAGGGGCACGGATGGAAAGGGTTTGTTGTGGATGAAGATCTAAAGCAGAAATGGCATAGAATAGAAGCAGAATGGGATCTAAATAGTCCAGTAGCACATACGTTTTCTGTTCATGATTAGGGCAATTTCGCCACATTTCTTTGAATCTCTCCCAGGCCTCATGAAATAACTCCCCTGGTTCTTGTTAAAAACCCAACAATTCAGCTCTTTGAACAGCTCTTCTGCCTCTAGGAATAAATCGTGCCAAAGGGACCAAAAGCATCCTAGCTTGTCCAACCATTACCAAGTTTGGCAAGTGTTTTCAAGCTATCGCAATGGAGTCAAGAGATTTGTTCACCTTCATTTCATCTTTTTGGTCATATTCCATTATCTTACTGATCGCACTCTTTAGTATCATCAAAACCCTAATATATCCTCACTCTTCTTCACTACTTGGCAAACACAAACTGTCTCCAGATCCCATCCCATTGCCTGTTATCTGTAATTTACAAGAAACGCTTTCGAGCAAGTCTACTTCCAAATGGATACACCAACTTATGAAAAACTTTAACACTAAAATTGCATGTGTCAAGCTGGCAAATGTTCATATGATTCCAGTGAGTAGCCCAAGTAGAGCCTGCGAGTTCTTTAAGAAACAAGATGATATTTTTGCATCGAGGCCTATCAACATGGCGTCTCGTCTTGTCTCACATGGCTATAAAACAACAATCCTAATGCCATATGTAACACCTCCTATTTTCTGCCTATATGTTCATATGAGATCACTTTTGAACCACTCTTGGGCCTTAGATACTAAAATTTGACCCAAAATTGTGAACTTGGATTTTCAAAAGTTAAAAAAAACGTTGTTACTGTTCAGTGGTCCTTTTTCCAGATTTCTAGCCCAACTTTGAAAAATCATACTTAATTCTAGAAAACTCTAAATGAAGTGGTTCCAATTTCTAAATTTATCTTATTAAGTGACCTGTAGGAGAAAAATACTCATTGACCCAAAAACATGCCCATTTGAATCAGTTTATTGCGAAACCATTTACTGTCCAATTGGTCAATTCCAGTTTTTTCCAGATTTTACCTTAAATTTTGGAAATTCATATCTCTCCAAATACACATCCAAATTTCACAAACTTTATATCATTTTAAATCTCAAGATGTGTAGTTTCTGATTGAAAATTTTCAGCCCATTTGGAGCTCATTTGCTATTTTTCCTTACCACGTGAAGCAGACTCGTTTTTCAGGGCCTTTGAAACCCCTTAACTTTGAAAACCTATTTTTGTTAAAATTCACCAAAACCTCTTTTTGGTTCCTTAACTATTCCTAAACATGCATGACTATTCCCTTACCATTCACTGTTGATTTTAGTCCATTTTTAGGCATGCATCATCACGCATTCACATGGTACCTTGTGTATAGGTTTAAAGTTACAACCACAACAACCAAAAACTTCATGAGAGTTAGCACTCAAATATTTACACAAAAACCATGCAAGCAAGGAGAAACTTCTTCACTCATCAATAACTTTTTCCTTACCCTTGCTTGTGCTTCCACCTACATGGTTAGTTAGGGAAAATGAGATTTGGAAATCCCAATAGCAAAACCACATGCTCAAGACATTGTGAATGTGCATACATAATTTTATGGCATGTGTATGAACATCTAAACATGCGGCACATCAAACTTCACTTTAATATGCATATGGCTATAGCACAAAAGTCACATTTCATACACAAATCATGCACTTTAATCATCATAAAAGTTCATGTAACATTCACAACTCATTTTCATAAACATGAAAAGAGATTAGTAGTTTTGCTACCTTTTCTTTGCTTTCCTTTACCAAACTTTCAAGGGTGCTCTTGGATCTCTTCCAAGTATGCTTCTTGGAGATCTTAAAATCCTAAAAATCATGGCATAACATCCATATAAACATGCCATTACTAAGATACAACAAAACTTGTAAAAACACATAAACCCCCTTTTTTGTTTTCTAAGAGTCCTACAAGTTCAAGACTTGATTTAAGCTTCTAAAATCCATCTCTTAGCTTTACCCTACACAAAACATGATTTTGAAGCCAATGGAACCATCAAAATACTCAAAAACACATCCTTTCTATTTTTTCTTAGCTTGGACGAAAACAGCAAAAAAATAAGGAAAAAAAGGGTTTTTCAACTTTGTTCATGAAACCATGTGTTTCCTTGCTTCCAAAACCCCTTTTCTTAACTTTGCTCTACTCAAACACACCTTCCCTTAGACCAAAAGAAATTTGGGCAGCACCTCCCCATAAACTTGAACTTTCCAAACTTTACAACAACTCAAACCAACTAACAACAAAGTTCATACTACTCAAAGAGTAACTTGCAACCCTTTACCACTTTAAAAACCTTCTCTTTTCCATATTCAACTCTTGAGATCCTAGCCATCATTTTCCAAAAGAGAGGCTCATTCAAGAAACTATACCAAGAAGGTAGTAGAGGTTGCAAGAATCAAGAAAAGAGGAAAATTTGGTTGCTACAAACCCTTACCTAGAGTTATGGAAGCTTGAAGCTCTTCTTTCTTGGTTGAGGGAGGCTTGATTTCTAGAGAGAAGGAGGAGAATTTCAGACCAAAGAGAGAGAGGGAGGGGACGGCATTTGAGAGAGAAGAGAGAGGAATTTTGCTTTATGAAAAGTCTTCTTTCAAAATGAATGGTTGGGATTAAGACTTAATGGTTAAGTTTTCTCTTGAATGCATAAGATGGTGCCACTTGTCAAGATAATGTGGAGGGTGAAAAAGGTGTCATAATTGCTCTCAACCACCATATTAATGACTTAGTTGGGCTGACTAGATCCATCTTGTAATATCCCAAATTTCATAAATGGAAATAAATGCCAAATTGATGAATTATGAAAGGAATTAAGACCCATAGCTAAGGAAAAATATAGAGGAAAATGCCTATAGGAAGAAAGGATAATCGACTAAGTCCCTATTCTTGAGAATTCTACGTAAAAATGACCAAAGGGCAAAATGGTCATTTGGCACAAATGATAAGGGTAAAATGGTCATTTTGATTAAAAAAGTCCCAGGGCATATAATGTCATCAAATAATAAGAAATTTTGGTAATTTGGTAAGTCAACAAAAAGTCAAAGTTGACCAAAAAGTCAAAGTTAAGTCAAAAGTCAAAGTTGACCAAAAATGTCAAAGTCAACCAAAGGTAAGGCTGGAATTAAGAAAGAGTAGAAAAGTGATGTCATTTTGGTAATTATGGCAAAAGTAGAAAAGGTAGAGGCATTTTGGTAAAAAGTGATGGCATGTAGGTGGAAGCATAAGCAAGGGTAAGGAAAATTTATAGATGAGTGAAAAAGTTGCTCCTTGCTTGCATGGTTTTTGTGTAAATATTGAGTTGCTAACCTCTCTTGATGTGGTTGATGTTGTGTTGTAACTTTAAACCTCTACACAAAGTATCATGAGAATATGTGATGAGGTATGCATGAAAATGGACTAAAACTAACAAGGAATGTTAAGGGAATGGTCATGCATGATAAAGAAGAGTTAAGGAACCAAAAAGAGGTTTGGTGAATTTTAACAAAAATTGGTTTTCAAAGTTAAGGGTTCCAAAGGCCTTGAAAAATGTATCCGCTTCACATGGTAAGGAAAAATAGTAAACAAGCTCCAAATGAGTTGAAACTTTCCAGTCAGAAACTACACATCATGAGCTTTAAAATGATATAAATTTTGAAAAATTTGGATGTGTTTTTTGAGAGATATGAATTTCCAAAGTTTAAGGTAAAAACTAGAATTGATCCAATTGGACAGTAAATAGTTTCGCAATAACCTGATTCAAATGAGCAAGTTTTAGGGCAATGAGTATTTTTCTCCTATAGGTCACTTAATAAGCTAAATTTAGAAATTGGAACCACTCCATTTCAATTTTTCTATAATTAAGTATGATTTTTCAAAGTTGGGTCAGAAATATGAAAAAAGAACCCTGAACAGTAACAACGTTTTTTCACGTTTTAAAAAATCCAAGTTCACAATTTTGGGTCAAATTTAATATCTAAGGCCCAAGAGTGGTTCAAAAGTGATCTTTTATGAACATATAGGGGGAAAATAGCAGGTGTTAGACATCTTGTCCAGTTACTTGATCCGGTGGCACGCATTTCCATAAAGTTCTCTTTATATGGATAATTATCTTTTTACTTTTTTGGAGACTTTCTCTTTCATGTGGCACCATTCCCTAGGCCTCCTTGTCTAGGTGGCATCATGTCCTAGCCCAAAGCATCTCCGGGTTTCCCTCATAACTCGCCAAGATTCCTCGATTTGAGTACAACATCGTAAAATGTGCATCCAGTGGCCAATTTGACTTGAGGGCATGGAAAAATTCTATATTTTTCTCTGATATTCTAGCTCTTTTTCATTCCTCCAAATTGTTCTCATATTTTTTGTAATTAATTTTCTAAGAAAATATTTTTTTCGGGTCTTCCAGGCACTGTTGTTCTCCGTACTTTGAAATGCCCTCACCGGATACCAAGTAATAATTTTATTAATTACTTTATGACCCAAATAAACTTTTCTCAGTTCATGTCTCTGGCATTTAAGAACTCCTGCTACCTCAAATATTCAGTCGTCCTGAGCTCCGGAATCCCTTAATTACGAAAATATCATTACTTGTCTTACTTTCCTCATAATTACCAAAATGCCACTACCTTTTCTACTTTTGCCGTAATTACCAAAATGCCATCACTTTTTCTACTTTTTGTTAATTCCAATTTTACCCTTGGTTGACTTTTGGCATTTTTTGCCAACCTTGACTTCCTGGTCAACTTTGGGTTGACTTTGACTTTTGAGTTGACTTTTGACCAAATTACCAAAATATTCTTATTATTTGATAACATTTTAAGCCCTAGGTCTTTTAATCAAAATGACAAGTGACTATTTTACCCTTAGTCATTTTTACTTAGAATCTTTAAGACTAGAGACTTAGTCAATTATGATATTTCTTTCCTTTGGGCATTTTTCTATATATTTTTCCTTATTTATGGGCCTTATAATATTGCATAATTTACAGGTCTAGCCTTTAATCCTAGTTATAGAAATGCGGATATTATACCATATGGAGATCAGTGGAAGAAGATGAAGAAGATTGCAGTGAAGGACTTACTTTCTCCGGTGAAACATCGGTGACTTCATGACAGAAGGATGGAGGAAGCTGAAAACCTTAGGCGCTACGTGTATATCAGTCAGAATAATAATGCAGGTCTTGTGAATGTCAGGGTTGCTTCTCAGCATTATAGCGCAAATGTGGTTAGGAAAATTATCTTCAATGAAAGGTAACATCCGATAGTTGTATACCCATAACTGTTGTATATATTGTAACGAAGTAAATTAGTTTATATGTACATCAATTTACTCGTGGACATATTCTCACAACTAATAAATATTAAATGACTTCGATCTGACCATATGGTCAACGACGAATGATGGTTGAGTTACTCTGGATCGAGAGGTACCTCAACTTTTGAAAAAAGCATTGGTTGTTTTGGAAAAGAAAAAACTAGAATAACTTTTGAGAATATAGGTGAACAGAAAACTTGATAACCACAAAACATGAAACTTATGCTTTCTTAGGTGCATTATCTAACAGGTATTTCGAAGAGGGTGATTAGGATGGAGGGCCGGGCTTTGAGCAAATAGAGCATGTGGCACCAATCTTCATAAGACTCAAATATTTACATGCTTTCAGTGTTTCTGACTATATGCCATGCTTGAGGGGACTTGATTTGGATAGCGACCTTTGAAGAATGCTATGAGGACAGTGAACAAGCACCATGAATCTTCATAACTCTATGATATGCGTGAGGTGATATGAAACGTGAGTGGGTACAAGTTTATAATTCAAACTCTTCTCACGCAATAAAAAAAATAATTCATTAACTTAAAAAAATATATGGTTGCTATAAAAATTGAAATGGTGGAAGTTCATACCACATACACTCTTGGGACTCTATTTTATGATTAAAGACTATATCCTCCAATGCCTTTATGTTATATCATAATGTGGATTAATTCTTATGTTTATGATATTGTAACTCTTGTAAGGGTTTAGTGTCTATAAATGGAGTTGTAACACAAAGGGTTTGATATACATAGAATCACATGTGAATGAGAAATGCTATTTGCTCTCTTCCCCAATTTCTTATCTTATCTTATTTTCTATGCTCTAGTTTTTCAACTTTATAACATATTATCAATACGAACTCTACTAATGGCATATTTCCTTATCAGTGTTTTAACATTTTTATTCTAGCTTCTTTTATTGTATCTCTATATAATCTATTAATGATAATCTTAGCCATCATATAAAATTAAAGGTAAGAAGTGTCTTCTAACCGATTTTTTATACATCAGGTTTCATATCTACGATTGAGATTCTTGTTATTATCTATTTTATTTTATCATCGTTATATTATCTTATTTACATTTTAATTTGTTATATTCTTTTATTGTTTACATTTCATGATATTATATTGTATTATTTACGCTTCATTTATTTATTCGATATTTATATTTCATTATTTTAATTCTATTATTATTTACATTTATATTAAAATATTTTATTTTATTTACATTTCATTTATTTATGTTATTTATTGTATCCTTTCGTTTTCTTTTATCATCATTTTTATTTATTTTATATTATTTATTTACTGCTATTGATTATTTCTATCATTTACATTTTTCTTATATTTTACTTTTAGTCGGTCGCTATTTATCTTTTTCTTTTTTATTCAGTTTCATTTCATTACCCCTTATTATGTCATTATTATTGTTATACTCACAACACTATAGCTAATATTATATATATTATTTTATTGTTAATCTTATTGTTGTTATCATTTATATTTTTCTATCTTTCTGTTACTTATATTTATTTATATTTTGATATCTATATTGTTACATCTATACTTATTTATTTCTTCATTTATTTTTATTTATATTATTGATACATGCTTCCTCTATATATAATTTATATTATATATAATTATACAATGTATTTATATTATTATTTATATTCAATTAAAAATTAAATTTATTGATTCTATTTTATTATAGTATTATTTTTATTTAAATTGGTCGGCAGCCAAAATACTTTTGTAATCGTGATTAAATGACCTGAAGTCACATCACCATTATAATGGTTCTTTTACGGTACTAATAAATGGCATGGAAAAATTGTGACATTTGAATAATCAAATTGCTACAAATATCAAAGCCTTGAAGGTTTAATGCTCAAAAAATCAAAGTTTGGTAGTTTTTAAAGATTTTATCTTTGGCCCAGAAGATCAATGTTTGGATGAAGTGATTATGTAGTATTAAAAGGCAAAAAATAATAGCCATGATCATATTATTGGACAAATTGACAATTGAAAGTTGAACTTTCTAACAGTATCAAAATTATGAGAAAATATTATAATATGATCAGAAGTTATATAAAAAAACAGTATCATCTATTGGAAAATGGTTGGTTATGAAACCATAAATAACTATAGAAAAATGAAGCGTCTATGAATCTAAATAGTGTAAAAGGTAATTATAACTGCAAGCATATGCGCGTGCATATTACTTATGATATTGATGCATTTTATTTTGCATTTGTTTTGCAAATCAAATGGATGATATTATTTGTATTATTCACATGATTTATGGTGATTATTGGTGATAAATATTATTATAAGTATTTAAACAATTAATAAATTTTCAACCTGAACGGGTACTTGAAAGGAGTTAAAGAAAATAAAACAAGGGCCTTATATCAATGGTGGACTGTAATGGATAGTAAACACGAGAATTATTTGCTGCAATGATAGAGGAGAATTAAGTAATATTGTAGAAAGATTGACAGTTAATCATAAATAGGTACGCAATTATAATTACACTTGTAAACATGTTTAAATATTTGAATTATATGATATCCTTACATTGATTAGAAAATAGTATCATAGATACCACGATATTGTAGTGTTTCTCAACATGGTTAAATAAAGTTTGTTGTGGATGTTGTACGAATTACAATATATATGTACGAAATGCAATATATATAAATATTAAGACTAAGGTATATACACTTTGTTTACATTAATTGAAATAAGTTACAATTTTCTATAATAATATATTTGACATATTTATTAATGGATTTAGCATTCTTGTGACTTAAATTTCCACAATCAAGTGATTAATTCCTATTTATATATTATTGCATTGTTTTATTTCATAACTTATTATATACTCCCTTTCTGTAGAAAAGTTTTGTGGTTTGTCTAATAGATACTTTAATATTTATAACCCCGTTTCACCCAGCAAGATAAGTTGTTGACCTATTATACTTGTGGTTTGTCTAATAGATACTTTAATACTTGATACTCTAAAGATGATAGTTTAATTGAATTGAAATCCATGATTTTATATGAGTTATAGAGTACTTTAGTATGAAGTGCTTGAGTTTTAAAGTGAAAGATAAGTTGTTGACCTATTATATATTGGTTTGTCTTTAAATAAAAGTATAGTTATACTACTTAGGGGGAAATTGTTAGAATATAAGTGTAAGTTAATATTAAAAAGCTCTACAGATGTACTTCTCTACAAAGTCAATTGATCTCCCGAATATGGATGTCATACGAAGATTTTAAATTACTATACTATGAAAATTGAAAAAGTTATTATAGTAAACTAGAAGTTTACTGATCTAGACAAATTTATTGTTGGCATGACTTGTTTAATCATCTAAGTCATATATAAGATGAAATATATTGTCAAAATTATGTATTGGCATCTATTGAAGGACTAGAATATTTTTTATGAATAGCCATCATATTATATATAATTCCAAAGTTATCATGTGATTCTTGCTCTTAATAGAATATGGATCATGAGAAGATAATTAGTTATGGGGCAAGTTTGAAAAAGTGGTAGAGAAGTGATTTTACTATTTACAAGGTAACTGTGTAAAGGAGAGTATCTCATTTTATGGAAAAACATTGTTGAATGTACGTTTATGGTGTTTACAAGCTTTTCCAAACACCCAAGGAGATGAGGATTTATTCCTTATCCGGGATGATGATGAATAATAATTTAGATACGCAATACATGTAATTTAATTTGTTTCAATCTGTATTACGATTTTTTTAACACAAAAAAACCGCTGTAAAAACCATCACCTAAAACATTGTTAAGTTCAACAAGATATCCTATAAATACTCTTTCCACTCCAATTCGTTTTATGCTCTTTCTCTCTTCTTTCTTCTTTGGCTCTTCCTCTTTTTATGGTCTTCCATCTTTTTTCATCTGCAAGGGTGATTGTATTTCATCTGCAAGACTCAACTCAAAGTGGTTCTATGAAAGAGTTTATTCTTCTTTATTTTTCTTCTCACCATTTCTATTCATTTTATTGTTAACTATATTAATTTATTTTTCTATTTTTATTTTTTTTAAAATTTATTACTTAAATTAATAATTTTTTCTGCTTTTTCATTTTTATTTCATTACATATTATATATAGTATATAATTAATAATATTTACATTGAATTAAATATTTGTTAATAATAACTGGTATTGTATAATTATAATTAATTTCCTCATATTTAAACAGTTAATTTGAATTAAAATATTTATTTTTTAATTTCAATAAATATTAGGAGCGGTTTTATAACAGCTACAAAATGTTCCAAATATTTTGAATTTTGACTGATATTGGTAGCGGTTTTATAACCGCTACAAAAGTCCCTAATTTTAAGGGCATTTTGACTCGTGAATGACATTGGTAGTGGTTTGTAATATAAAAAAGAGAGAGGACCAGGAAAAAAAACAGAGAAGGACCATATTAAAAAATGGAAAAGTGTGGGAGGTTAAAGTTGACATTTCACCCACACTTAATAATCCCGTCACTCCCTGCTTCTACACTGTTTCACATTCATTCCTTCATTTTCCAGGCACAAGCAACAATGCGAGTGCGAGAGTGGGAGAGCGGTCATGGTCAATGGAGCTGGTTCTCACTGGAAGAGGGCGTTTTTCGTTGGTAAAGCAAGAATTCAAGTGCAGGTGAGTCTCTTGAACACTTCTCTACCCTCCATTTCTTCAATCTTTACCATTTTGGGTTCTTGGGGAGCGATTAAAGTTGAGAAATTAGAGGTAACTTGGTGTTTTTCACCAATTAAATAACATAAGGAGTAAGATTGAAGCTTTTGTTAATTAAATCAAGCAATGCAAGTGAGTTATTTGATTTTGTTTGAAACTCAGATTCATGGGTACTGTTCACGTGAACAATGTTTTCCTTTCATGTGATTCTTGCTGAAACAGTGGGGGCTTTTGTGGTTTGAAGTATATGAGATGGTGGTTGGTGGATTATATGTGTTGGAGTTGTTTGTCATGTGCAAACCGAAAATACGTAGATATATATAGGGATTTAAGTTTATTAAACAGGAAAAAAATTTGCTATTGGTTCTGACATTTTGGAGAAAATGAGTTCAAATTGTGGCTGAATGTGTGTATGCATATTGGCTCTTTTATTGGTTTTTTCACCCGGTGAACTAATTGGATTGTTGCGAGCTCAACAAACGGGATGTGCTTTGGAAGAAGCGATTTGTTACTGAGCCCTATTATTGGGAATAATGAAAACATCTCTGAATACTCAAAGTTTTATATCCGAAGCTAGTTTTCAAGAAACTGCTCGAGTTTTAGCAAAGGCCACTCTCCGGGATCGTATCGATTAGTTGAAAGGTGGTTAAGGGAAAAAATCTGTTTGGAGCTTTAATGATAAGTTCACACACACACACACGGATTTGGGTGCTTGAGTGTACATGTGTGTATATGTATGTTTCAAATGGGCAATAAATGAATGAGCAAGGAGTTATATTTGAAGATTTTAAAATGTACAGGGAATATTAAAGGAAGTTTTTGGTGAGTAATGGTTTGAGATTGGAGGTTAGAATTGTTGCTGTTATATTTACATGTGGGCTTGCAAGACAGCCGACTTTGAGGGGATTTTTAATTAGTCAAATGGATTTCATTGACCATGAAATTGCGAATAAAATAGCACTCATGATAAGCTTTAAATTAAGTCCTAGAATGCAATTTTTGGATAAGTAAATTGTAAGTTATGGATTATCAAAATTGGTTTTGAAATCTAGAAATTTGGAAAAGGTTGGCAAATAAGCAGAACTTTGGAGAACTGATTTTTGGAACCAAGTTGATAATAAATTTTGAGTAGTGATTTTCTTTGGAAGAGGATATGAAAAGCTTTAAGTAGACACTTGAACCACTGTACTCAGAGTCTTATGGAATAAGTTATAATTTTTAGAAGTTAGTTATATATTTAGAAGTATTATTGGTGAGGGTATTGTATATATTATTATTAGGAGGGAAAGAATAAGATAAATTGGAAGCCAAATGATAGAGAAGAGTAATATGTTGAGAGTATGATAGATGAGTGAATAGCATCCTATTATAATTTTTATAAAGTGCATTTTCTTATATTTCACCTTTTTAATTTAATTACCGCATTTTAAGCATGGTTTCATTGATAGAAGTTTATCGAAATTATTTAATCTTCTCATTGATATTGCAGAGAGTAAGATTTATGGATTTTATTTAATGTTATTTATTCTTTCCCAAATTTTATTTATATTGAATATTCGTGTATGGATTTGAAAGGAAAATTTTTGAGATATTGATTATTGTAAAGGTTAAAGGGTTAGTAGTTTTTATTCAAAATGTTTTATAATTGTAATTTCATGCATAGAGATAGTAAAAAAATTCCATTCAAATGATATGTACTCCATGTCTGCATGAAAATGGTTTGAGATATTACTTATGTAATATCATAATTTTTCTCTAATTACTTATGTAATATCATAATTTTTCTCTAAGATTTAATTAGGATTTATAATTTAAAAAAGAGGTAAAACTGCAATTTTCAATTGGGTACTTTGTGGTAATTTCTCCCTTTTACTATTCTCAAACCTTCCTCCACGGCCTAGTGCTGATATTATTGTATAAAAAAATTAAATGGATCACAGGTGTGTTGGAATGGCGGGTGTAATACCCCCTCCCACCACAACCTTAGCACACAATACATTATAGGCACACACCCAGAAAGCGCCGAAGAGACAGAAGCAGAGAGAAGGGTGAGAAAAGAAGGGAGAGAGAAAGAAAACAGTCTAAAGGAAGTTCTACGATTACAAGGTTATACTCTTGAGATCATCTAGGTAAGTAAAATGATTTATTTTTAATATAGTTCCTTCATGAATGTTATTCTAAATATTTTTCTCTATCTAATGGTAGTAATATCATATTAATTAGAGAATATTTTGGTGTTTAGATTTTTATATAGTTGGAGTTTTATTTATAAAAAAACTATATAATAATAGATATGTTTTTATAATCCTTTTCTATATAGTTAAATTTATTTATTGGACATCTAAGGTATTTTAGAAATTTATTTTGTATAAGGTATTTAATATATAGAATATTTTGAGCTATCAAAAGTTGAGTTAAATATTTTATTTGAAATTATTGGAGATAATGGAGAATTTATGAAGGATTAGATATTTTAATTGAAGTTTATGGAGGTAATGATGAATTTCTAATGATTTAGTTTTTTTATTATGCGATAAACTTTGTGTTGATAATATTGAAAATATATTGTGAATGTTGGAGTTAAAGATTGAATGTGTTGTAATGTAAACGTTTGCAAATGCTTTTGATAAATATTCTCTTGACTTGATGGAAAACCCTTGAGTATGAAACTATTGATTCGAACATGTAGTAACTATTCATGCGTGTGTATTGTTGATGATAAATTATGGATGTACTTTGCTTAAATATTATAAAAAGATGATAGTGATATTAGGAAAGGAGGATATGGTTATTGATGGGAGGTTATTCAGGGAGTATAAAGGGGTGAATATTCAGCATGCTAAAGAGGAAATAAGGTTGGAGGTTAAAGAGAAAATAAGGTTGGAGGACTTCCGTGCTGAAATCCGAAAGATCTTATACCCATCAGCGAAGGACACTCCATGCTGAAATCCGGATGATCCTATACTGTGGCGATGAGTGTTATGACACCCTACGATATGAAATGGGGAACCCATGGTCCGGTCTTGTGCTATGTGGTACTTGGCCAATCCACATCACTTACCGATGAGCTTGTTGAATTGTACTACTAGTTACATGGGACAGTACTAGTCCATGGGTTCAGTCAGAGGAAATAAGTCTGGGAAGGAATAAGGGAAAACAGAAAGAAATATTATAAATCTCTGTGTAATCATTTCCTGTATAATGTTGTGATGATATAGGCATGAAATCCATGTGATTATAAATTGATAAACGTGTGTGTCAATAATTTCAAAAGAACAGGTCATATGGATATTGATTCGATTAATCTTGATTATCATGATAATAATGAGTATCTTGTTAATGATATACATGGATTCTGTGATGATTATGAATTAATTATTAATTGGAAAGATTCGTATTACATGTAAAAATTATTTTCACATGCAATTAATTCTTTATCTATCATCGACACTTGCTCGTATGCCTTTTAAGTAGGAATGTTGGTTACTGGAATTTTTGTCTAATTCTATGAATTTAACGTCTTTTGCTGGTTACCTAGGCAAGGAGGCAAAAGATATCCTTGTATATCTCTGTCGCCTCTTTTATTTATGTGTTGACTGTTGTATATTGCCGTCTATAGAGTTCATTTTGGCAAACTATGTCTTACCGCAAATGTTGGTAACTTCAGAATATAATGAATTTAGTGAGAAGTGAGTTCTCTATATTTCTAATAAATTGGATCAAGTACTAAGTATAGATTATACGTTGATTAAATTTTAAAATAAGCAAATTAAAATTGTAAGTATTAAGGTAAGGGTTTTACAACTTGCAAACTTTCATGCTGGGATCCTGGTTATACATATGCAAAAATAGTTTTCTTATCAAAGATGGTTTTGAAATTGATCCCACGCATGCTTGAAAATATTTTGGAGATCACTGAATACAGAACGCTGGTTACTAACAGCAATACTGTTTGTCCTTGGTGCGCCATAGTTAATTACAAGCTCTCATTCGTGGGTGTTTACTTACGTCTGTTATTCGTGGTCTCGAGTCGCGCTGCTAGTTACTTACCCTCGTTAACTTTATGTTCACGCCTCTTTCCACGGCCTCGAGATGTGCCTGGGTATTTACCTTTGTGGACTGTGTGTCCACGTTTGACATTCCGTTCTATTATATTGAAGTTATATGAAAATTTGAGATTTGAATATTATTTTTAAATCGATTTTGTTAAATAAATGATTTTGCTACGTAATTGAAATTCACTGAGAAAGTATTTATTATGCAATTTGAAATGTGACTTGATTATACCCTGTAGAAACTGAGATTTATTGTTATGATATTTATAAAAATTGAATCATTTAGATACTTTCTTAAATTTAGACAACTATATTTATGGGATGTTATTCACCGGAAATTTATTTTTGACTTCAGACAGTTGACACTATACATGGTTGAGTAGTGAAGAGAATCCTTGTTATTATTAAAGATGCTGGCTTATTTTGTAGCTGCTTTTCGACGCAAAAAAAAAACTCATATTTATGCACTATTTTTAAACACATTCTAGATTATTATATTATTTAGGGATTTGACAAATGATATAGATACTTTTCTAAACCGGAAGGCTTAATGTGAAATCTCCTATTTTCCCCCTATTTTCTTATTATAGATCACTTGGGAATCACTCTTGGGCTTTGAATAATTCAATTTGGGCTTTCTATGTGAACTTTAAAAAAAAAAAAGGAAAAACGTGGTTACTGTTCACATGCTCTTTTCCAGATTCCTGGCTCAACTTTGAAAAATCATAATTAATTCTAGAAAACTCAAAACTGAGTGATTCCAATTTCTAAATTTTTCTTATTAATTGAAATATAGGAGGAAAATACTCATCAACTACAATTCTTGCCCATTTGATACAGTTTATTCAAAAACCGTGGCTATGTCCAAGTGGTCAATGTCTGTTTTTTCAGTTTTTCCCTTAACTTTGAAAAATCATATCTCCTAATGTACACATCCAAAATTTACAAACTTTATATCATATCAAATCTCAGGATGTTTAGTTTCCTACTGGAAAATTTCAATCCATTTGGAGCTCGTTTGCTATTTTAAAGCGCCACTGGAAACAATTCATTTTTCATGGCCTTTGGACCCTTCAACTTTGAAAACCAATTTTTCTTTTGTTACCAAAACCCCTTTTTTGTTCATGTCTTAACTCTAACGTGCATGATTAGTTTCTTATCATTCTTTAGCCTTCTTAGCTCATGATCATGCATGCATCATCCCATATTCATATGTTCTTCATGTTGTAGTTAGGTTACAACCCTAGCAACTTCAAAGAAAAATAGCATCTTGCATATTTACACAAATCAAGCAAGCATATGCATCATCATCTTCAAGGATCAAGAACCTTTTCCTTACCCTTGCTTGTGCTTGCACCTACATGGTTAGTTGGATGATGAGATTTTGAAATCCCAATAGCAAAACTAGCTAAACAAAAGTATTGTGAATATGCATGTAACAAATTTTTAACAAACATATAAGCATGTAACATGTGATATGTTCAAAAAATATTTTTATATGCATATGGTCATAGCAATCAAGATCACATTTCATACTCATATCATCACTTCATTCATCACAAAAGTCATGCATCATTCACAACAAAGTTTCATAAAACATAAGTTTGGTTTAGTAGTCTTGCTACCTTTGTTAAGCTTTTCCCTTTTCTTTGAACTTTAAGTTCTCTTGGTGACTTTTTTCAATGGTGTTCTTGAAGATCTTAAAACCCTAAAAACCATGGCATAAGATCCATGTAAATATCCAACCAACAAGTTGCCATAAATCTTGCAAAAACACATAGAACCTTTTATAGGTTTTTCAAGAGTCCTACAAGTTCAAGTCTTAGTTTTTATGGTTCCTTAAACTTCTAAAATCCATCTCTTGGCTTTACCCTACACAAAACATCATTTTAAAGCCAATGTAACCATCAAAACACTCAAAAACTCATTCCTTCAATTTTCTTGTTTTGGCCGAGAAGGAGGAAGAAAAAGGGAGAAAATAGGTTTTTCAAACTCTCTTTGTGTAACCTTGTGCTTTCTTGTTCCAAAAACCCTTTTTCTTAATCTTGATCAACTTAAAAACATATCTTCTTATGCCAAAAGAAATTTTGGCAGCACCTCCCCATAATATTAAGCTTCCCAAAATTTTACAAAAACTCAAAACAACTTTCAACAACCAACAAACTAGCTTTTACCCCTCAAGGAAGAACTTGCAACCATTTACCACTTTTAAAACCTTCTCTTTTCCATTTTCAACTCTTGAAATCATAGCCATCATCTTCCCAAAAAGAGAGGCTCATTCAAGGAACAACTCAAGAGAAAAGGTAGTAGTAGTTGCAAGACTCAAGAAAAGAGGGAGATTTGGTTGCTAGAACACTTTACCTTGTGGAAGCTTGGTGCTCTTCTTTCTTGCTTGAAAATGGCTTGTTTTCTAGAGAGAAGGCGGAGAAAAATCTGATCAAGGAGAGAGAGGGAGAAGGACGGCCAAAATGGGAGAGGAGAGAAGGAATTGTATTTTTAAAATTCTATGCAAAAATGAATGTGTGGAGGAGGTTGATTCTTAGAGGCCAAGACGTGAAATGCTTGATGGATATTGAGCCACATCACCTTGTCTCCTCCTAGATAAAAAACAACTTTTCAGACCCCTAGGCATCAGATTTTGCTGGCTGAGCCTTTGCCAGGTCCAGTTAAATGATCCGGTGGCACGCATTTCCGTAAAGTACCCTTTACGCAGGTAACTACCTTTTTACTTTTCCGGAGACTTTATCTTTCGTGTGGCGCCATTCCCTAGCTCCTTGCCTAGGTGGCATCATGTCCTAGTCCATAGCATCTCCGGGCTTCCCTTGTAACTCGTCAGGATTCCTCGATTTGCGTGCAACACTGTAAAACGAGCTTCCGGCGGCCAATTTGACTTAAGGACATGGAAAAATTCTATATTTTTCCCTGATTCTCAAGGTATTTTCTGTTTCTCAAAATTCTTTTTGGATTTTCCGTAATTAATTTTATAAGAAAATACTTTTTCGGGCTTTTCGGGCACTGTTGTTCTCCGTACAGTGAAACTGCCTGCGCCGGATACCAGGTAATAATTTTATTAATTACTTTATAACCCAACTAAACTTTTCTTAGTTTGGGTCTCCGGCATTTGAGAACTTCTGCTACCTCAAATAATTATTTCTCAGTCGTCCTTAGCTCCGAAATCTTTTAATTACGAAAATGCCACTACTTATATTATTTTCCTCATAATTACCAAAATGCCACTACCTTTACTACTTTTTCCATAATTACCAAAATGCCATTTCTTTTTCTACTCTTTCATAATTCCAACTTTACCCTTGATCCAATTTTGATATTTTTGGTCAACTTTAATTTTTGAGTTGACTTTGACTTTTTGTTGACTTTTGACCAAATTACCAAAATGTCCTTATTATTTGATGACATTTTATGCCCTAGGCCTTTTTAATCAAAATGACTATTTTACTCTTGTCATTTAGCCAATTGACCGTTTTGTCCTTGGGTCATTCTTACTTAAAATCCTTAAGACTAGGGACTTAGCCAATCATGATCTTTCTTTCCTTTAGGTATTTTCCTCTATATTTTTCCTTATTTATGGGCCATTAAATAATTTCGTAATTCATCAGTTTGACCTTTATTTCTGTTTACGAAATTTGAGATATTACTCTTAAGGAATGTGAAATCATTCATATTTCGTGCCGGTCACATCTAAAAGTTTAGGGCATGACATGGTTTTATAACTGCTGCTAAATAGTGGCAGAAAAATTTCCTTGTAAACCTAAAACTTTGGCGGGAATTTTATTTTTCACTCGATACAGTTAGTAGCGGTTCCTTATAGCTACTATTTGTTTTTTGTTTTGTTTCCATTTCTGTTTTTTAGTAGCAGTTACCAACCACTACAAAGGTCAATACAGAACATTCGAATTCTCTTTATTTTAGTATCGGTTTTGCACCCGCTACAATTGTGTGCTCGCCTTTTCCGGGTTCTATTTTATTTGCCGCGTTTATTCCAAAACGCTGCAAATAGATGCCAAATCTCAATGAGAATAATAATTCAAATAACAGTTCATCTATGATGAGAACTTATTTCAAGTTCAATCAAGTACAAAACTTTGTTGGCCCGTATGCATAACATTTGGAATGATCCATGTTCAATACATTTTAAAGAACATAAGGATCTGAATGTAGCTTCATTGCAGCGACATGGTGCAAGTCATTGAACAGAAAGGCATCAAACAAAACTAAAAGCTTATTAAACTCATTGTAGCCGAGATATCCACAATGTCATCATATATACCACTTACAGCTACTTCAAATAAAGGGATGTAAAGATCTCTGACAGATCACATAAACACCCTATTTTCCCTCAAAACAATATTTTACAATAAAAAAAATCCTGTTTGAAACAAAGCAACAACTAAAAAAATATTAGAAAACCAATTCAATACGGGCAAAGCATCATCATACAGATAAATCCACACAGAACCGGGAAAAAAAAACAAGATGCATTAAATTACATACGCGAAGCAAGCACAACATGACAAATGATAACCTCTTCCAAACCTCTTGCCTTCTGGATCCATGTGTCATTCTTTCATGACATGCACCATTATCAACTTCACTTTGCTATAACAATTTGTTCTTCATCAATTAATATTTGAATTGAAAAATAATAACAGTAGTAATAATCAATTTAAGGATGTTTAAAACAGACTCCATGCACCAGGCAAAAGAACCAATAGTAAATCTGGATTTGAAAGTAAATTCTAGACTCTATGCACCAGGCAAAAGTTAATAGTCATTTTTGAAACTGACCAAAAGGACAGTGAATATTCTGCTTTCAAAAACAATACTCTTATTGGTAGCTTGTCTGTCATGGACCTCTATTATAAATTTGAATACATTAATAAATCTAAATAAATTATTTTAAAATTATTTATATTTATCATTTTTATCTAAACTAGTTTTTATGACTTATAAATTAATATATAATTATTTTTTTAGAGATACTGTACTATACTGCTATAATTAAATAATTTAGTTAATTATCTTAGGGAAATTTACCATCAAGTCCCAAGTAAACCAATTAATCAATAAAATGTCCTAAAGATTAGCAAAATTATCATCAGATCCCAACAGTAGCTGGTCTGGTTGTCATTAACAACCTCACTAACAGTCAACAACAACCGGACTATATACTGGTAGTACCTAATGGTAATTTGCCAATATTTGGAATATTTTGTTCATTAATTTGGTTACTTGGAATCTGATGATAAATTTTCTGTTATCTTTATATTTTAAATTAATTAACTTGATCTTATACTAAGCAGGCAGTAACCATATGTGGTAACATGGGAAGACGAGAGACACAACAGATCGAGTCCACATGCAGAGTCGGCCACGAGTTCATCATGAGGACCATTATTACTCATCCTCTGTTTAGTGTCTTTAATTCTGCCCCGCTGGATCAGCCATTCTTTGAGGACAAACAGGCATTTCTTTAACGTTGACGTCTCGAAAACTCACGAACTCCAGTCCACATTTTCTAATGGTTATATGTCAATACTCTAAACGTTAACAAAAGTTAATTACCTGGGTTTTGTCTTTAATTCTGCTCTCGCTGGATTCGCTATTCTTAAAGGACTATAGGCATTTCTTTAACGTTGACGTCTCCGAAACTCGCCAACCCAGTCCACATTTTCTAATGGTTATGTCAGTACTCTAAACGTCAACAAAGTTAATTACCTGGGCTTTTGTATTTGTCATTGACGTATAATACTAATATACTGACTCCAATCGTTGCTGTATAGAGCCAATTGATTTTTGTTTGGCAGAGATTAAGAAAATTAGTTAATTTGTTCGATGTTCTATAAATACATTTACATTCTTTGGAACCCACGCCTCGATTTAGAGACTAGACTCTGGAGCGTACGGGATTGGGCGTTCTGAATTGAGATTTCAGATATGATTTAAAATCATGCGATTTTCTGCAAGCTGTGGAGGCAAATTTCCATTTTGGGTGTTGAGGCTTATTACCCATCCCAACGCATAAATGAAATCATATCAGTTTAGAAATGTTAATTTATTATTTCTCTAATGGGTGGTCAGTAAGCAGTAATAAAAACCGTGAGGAACATTTGACTCTTCACCCATTCCAATATAAAGGATTAGTCAATCAAAAAATAGATAGTAAATGTTAAATTTGCCAAACAACATTTGACTCATCTTTTTCCTTTTTGGAGTGAGCCCATCTCTTTATTTTTTTTCCCCAATAAATTACGTATATTCTTATAAGAATAATTTATAGAAAATAAAAGATGAGAAAAAGTGAGAGGATGAATTTTCTGTGTATAGTATTTATTTGAATTATTATAGTATCTAATTATAATAAAAAAAGTATTGATAGGGATAATTTGGAAAAAAGTTAAATATAGATAACAAGAGTAAGGTCTTATATTTATAAACAATCTAATTTCTAATTAACTGTTATAAAAAAGATCGAAAGTAGTAGCATCTACTATCGTGTATAAATAGTTAAATACATACAGAAAACAAAAAAAAATGGTTTGGTGGCAACAAACAAATACGTATCCTGTTATCATGATCATTACCAATTTTTTTAATAAAAAAATTGGGTTCCCAGAAACAAACCATTATAAAGTGGCCAAAGGACCAAAGCATGCAGACAACCTAGTACCAAGTTTGGCAAAGGTTTTCAAGTACCATGGACTCGAGAGCTTTCTTCTCCTTCATTTCACCTTTCTGGTTCTATTCCCTTGTCTTTCTGATTTCTCTCTTCAGTATCATCAAAACCCTAATATATCCTTACTCTCCTACTCCTTCACTCCTCCGCAGACACAAACTCCCTCCAGGTCCCAACCCATGGCCTATTATCGGTAATTTACCAGAAATGCTTTCGAGCAAGTCTGCGTCTCAATGGATACACGGGCTCATGAAAAACTTTGACACTGAAATTGCATGTATCAAGCTGGGAAATGTTCATGTGATTCCAGTGAGTAGCCCTAGTATAGCCTGCGAGTTCTTGAAGAAACAAGATGATATTTTTGCGTCCAGGCCTATCAGCACGTCATCTCGTTTGCTCTCACGTGACTATTCAACAACGGCTCTCGTGCCATATGGAAAGCAGTGGAAGAAGATGAAGACGATCGTGATCAAGGACCTGCTTTCTCCAGCGAAACACCGGTGGCTTCATGACAAAAGAATGGAGGAAGCTGATAATCTCGTGCGCTACGTCTATATGAGTCAGAATAACCATGAAGGAGGTCTTGTGAATGTTAGGATTGCTGCTCAACATTTCTGTGGGAATGTGATCAGGAAAATAATCTTCAATAAAAGGTGACATCCAATATATAGTTTTCCTTAACCTACATATATATATATATATATGTGCATATTTCATAAAGCCTCACAGAAGAACAAACATATATAATGTATGTTTTATATTTGTATGACAGGTACTTCCGAGAGGGTAAGGGGGATGGAGGGCCAGGCTGTGAGGAAATAGAACACGTCGTTGCACTTTTCACAATGCTCAAATACATGTACGCCTTCAGTGCTTCTGACTACGTGCCATTCTTGAGGGTACTCGACTTGGATGGCCACAAGAAACTGTTGAAGAACGCTGTGAGGACAGTGAACAAGTATCATGATCCTATCATCGATGCAAGAATCAGACAGTGGAAGGATGGCACCAAGACTAAAACTGAAGACTTGCTTGATGTTATGGTTTCTCTCAAGGATTCGGATAATAAACCCTTACTGACCGTTCAGGAAATTAAAGCACAAATCACAGTTGATGCTTTTGTCTTCTGAATAAATACCTTTCAATTTGTTTAATGCTAGATGTTTAAGAATGAATGAGATTATCTAAAGCAGTGGGATCTTGATTGATTTTGCAGGAACTTATGTTTGCAACAGTGGACAATCCATCGAATGCCGCAGAATGGGCACTGGCTGAGATGATTAACCAGCCAAAGATTCTTAAAAAAGCCACCGAAGAATTGGACCGGGTAGTTGGAAAGGACAGGCTTGTTCAAGAATCAGACATTCCGAAACTCAACTACACCAAGGCCTGCTTAAGAGAATCCTTTCGCCTTCATCCCATGGCTCCATTCAACGTCCCCCACGTGTCCATGCGAGACACAGTGGTTTCTAACTACTTCATCCCAAAGGGCAGCCACGTGTTACTCAGCAGAGAGGAGCTAGGTCGAAACCCTAAGGTCTGGGAGGATCCTCACACGTTCAAACCAGAGCGACACCTCAAGGACGACGGTTCTAATGTGTTCTTGACTGAAGCAGACCTGCGTTTCATAACCTTCACAACAGGACAACGTGGGTGTCCAGGAGTGGTTCTTGGGAGCACTTTGTCAGTGATGTTGCTTGCTAGGTTGATCCATGGATTCACTTGGAGTGCTCCACCGCACCAACCGGTCGAACTGGTTAAGTCTAAGACTGATCCCTTCATCGCTCACCCCCTTGAGGTTGCTGCAAAGCCGAGGTTGCCTAATAAGGTTTATGACATCTCGGATTAATCAACGCACGCAGCCTGATATGTTATAATTGAGGTCTTGTTTGAATCTACGTTTAGAACTAAATTGCTCTTAATTGTAACGAACTTTGGTGTATATCCACAACGTCTAATAAGCTTATAAAGTTAATTTGAGCGGAAGGAAAAATAATTGTATATGTATTCAATATATATAAATGAAAATAAAAATCAAATTATATACCTTAACAATTTGAAAAATCTAAAAGTACATGTTGTTTTGCTCATCAAATATGGTAAATAGTTGATAAAGTATTACAAGCAAAACTGGTTTAAGATTTTGATATTTTTTAGGGTATTCCTTTAAATTTTTCCCTATAAAAAGAGTCAGTAATACTCCTCATTAGGACATTTGAGAAGTCAAGCTGAAATATTTAATTTCACATATTTTTCTCTCACTGTGAATAACTATTTTTAATAAATAGGGCTTACTAAAATTTTAAAGTAGTAGACCAGATCAAACTCACAGCCTATCACTAATGAAATGAATCTCTTGGCTCAAGACTAAATTAGACCTCACTGTGAATAAATACAAAAGAAAAATTTCTGCATGTACACGTTGTCATAACTAGCCTGTTACATGCATGCACACAAGTTAACGCCTCGCTCTTTCCATTATACAAAAAAGTATATAATAAACATATAAACTAACACACATGAATTTATGCATTCTGAAGGTAGTTTGTGACTTTGTGGAATATATTTCATCCCCTTTCAATTAAAATGTATCAATTAATATATATATATATAGAGAGAGAGAGAGAGAGAGAGAGTTGAGGGGCTGGGCTTTATCGGTTCGTTCTTATCAGTGAAGCGCAGTGGCTAGGAAAAGACCGGGGGGATAAGATTGGGTCAATTAATCTATGCTTGAATATAATGTAATTGGCTGAATTAATCTCTGCTATACATGCAGAAGATGGGGTCTTTCATATTATATATATATATAATATAAAGCATATATATATATATATAAAATAAAGCAAAGGAAGCAGATGGAAGAAGTATAAGACAGGCTAACATGGGAAGACAGTAAAGGAGACAAAAAGGATCAGATCAAGTACACATGCAGAGTCGGTCTCGAGTCCTCCTCCTCGTTTGCTTAATTATGGCTCATTTGGTATGCAGAATTCATTTTGATGGATATAGAAATGGATATAGAAAATGGAAATGAGGCTTAAAAATATGTTTAGTATGTCATGGAAATGAGACATGATTTTTATATGAAAAGACCTAAAAGCCCTTTTAAATTAAAAAATATTTTTTTAAAAAAATTCTTTTGCCTATCTGCACAACCTCATCGCCGTCGAAACTGAAGGGGGCAAAAATCATCATCAGTCGCCGTCAAGCTGCAGCCTCATGGGTCACCTTCGTGGGTTGCCGTTGAAGTTGAAGCCGATGTTGGAGATCGAAGTCAGAGATCGAAGTTGAAAAATGCCGGAGGTCACCGTCATTGTTAGTGAAGGTGAAGATCAAAGAGGTCGGTCACTGCTATCGTTGGTTTGAAGGTCATGTTATCATGTTACCGTCGGTCATCGTTGAGCATATCATATTACGTCATTACGTTACCCATTTCTTTTAAAAAAATGGGGTTCGTGGCATGGCAACTAACCGTTATAAACAGTGGCCAAAGGGACCAAAGCATCCCAGCCTGCCCAACCATTACCAAGTTTCGCACGTGTTTTCAAGCTATCGTCATGGAGTCGAGAGATTTGTTCACCTTCATTTCATCTGTTTGGTCATATTCCATTATCTTTCTGCTCGCATCTTCAGTGTCATCCCTCACTCTTCTCCTTTACTACTCCGCAAACACAAACTCACTCCATGTCACAATCCATGGCCTATCATCGGTAATTTAGCATAAATACTTTCGAGCAAGGGCAGACCTATTTGGTCCCCAGCGGATGCAACCACACCCCCTGACTTCCAGAAAATTAGGTATATATTAGTACTAGGTGATTTATTTTGTACTCATTTATTTGTTAATTTTGAATCTACTGAATTTTTGTTTAAAGTCTTTCTAAAAGATATTAAGAATAAGCCTTACTTATCTTCTTAAAAAATAGTTTACACCCCTTGAATTAGGATCCTGAGTCCACCACCGCGAGCAAGTCTACTTCCAAATGGATACATCGGCTCATGAAAAACTTTAGCACTGAAATTGCATGTATCAAGCTAGGAAATGCTCATGTGATTCCAGTGAGTAGCCCTCGTAAAGCCTGAGAGATCCTAAAGAAACAAGATGATATTTTTGTTGGAATATTTTAAAATGAAGATATGTGATTTTTCAAGGTTATGTCCATATAAAATTACGAGTTTATTAAAAGGGTTATCTCATTTGAAACTAGCAAGATTATTTGAAGAGTTACATAGGGGTTAGTGGCGGAGCCAGGACCCTGGACCAGTGGGGGCAATTTTTTATTTTCAAACAAATGACAACAAGCTTACAAGTGTAAATAATTTGAGTGGGTTCAAATATTAAAACTCAGTGGGTGCAAAATAAAAATCTAACAAGCATTTACATATACCCCAAAAATTGAGTGGGGGCAATTGCCCACCCTCACTC
>JANTPZ010147991.1:0-12891 GCA_025593235.1 Vachellia pachyceras | reverse complement strand
GGACGTTTAGTTTTTTAAAATTCAAGCCCCGGCCAGACAGCAAAAGCTTCTTTCTTTCAATTCTTTTCTTTCCATCTTTTGTTTCTTTTTGGGACAAAAGTAAAACGTGCTATTTAATAAATGATCACAAGATGAGGATTCCTGTTTAAAGTAACGACTTGTACATAAATGAGACATTCAATTCTTCAAGGGCAGGCAAATACATGCCCTCCCTCACCACCGTCCACAACAAAAGACACAATATATACTATTCACAGATTCCTTTTCCACCGAGAAAATCTTTTTAGAAACTTGGGGATTATTTAACCTACAAATAGGGAATTGCCCTGTTGCTATGCTTAAGAGAATCACGCATCTCATCGCTTTCCTGATATTTTGGAAACAGAATATAACTGCAGCTTGGATCTCAGCTAACTCCAAATGCTCTGCTACTTGCTGGTGTCATTGACAATTTGACATGTTTCTTAAGCAATATGAGAGTGTAGTACAAGAATTCTGGTTTCCAAAGAGCACAACGATCTTACGTACTAAAATCGCATTTTTTCTCATGGAGGATTAATAACAATATTTCGGTGCCTTAGAGAATTTGTACGGTACATGGGTGTGTTTGATAAGGCCGTTGGGGAAACGGACACAGATTCCGAGGTACTTTATGTGAGAGAAGTTTTGTCTCGGTAAGCGCATCCGTTGGGGGGAATGGCTTACCAAACACACCCATGGTTTATATATGTGTGTGTGTGTTGCTCATCAAAAGTAATCTTACACATTGAAGAGCTATCAACAACCATGGGCTTGGAGGGCTAACTTATCTTGGAAGGGAAGGAGGAATTTCCAGACCCTTCAGCAACTGAAACCTCAGCCTCTTTATGACTAACCGATGGATCATCATTTCCTGTACTGCTCAAATCCGAGAAGCCGTTACATGTTTTCTGCTGGTGGTCAAACATCATCTTCAGCTGCTTTCCCTGCTCTTCAATTCGAAGCTGTAATCTTCTCTGAATCTGGGGGACCAGCAAGTAAATTAATTAAATCACTCTAAATAGATTGTTACATAATCTGACTGAAGACACTATTCAAAATACCTCTAGTTGCTCATGGAGACGCCTCTGGACATCTAGCTGCAGCTGAAGAGCCTCCCTGATTTGCAAGCCACTGCAATTCAACAGAAGTAAATCAAGAGGATTCATTATAGAGTGACAGAAGATGATGCCTATATGTGAAGAACCAAGCATCTTGATGGAAGAAATGGAACTTTAAAGCCACAACAAAGGATCAAGCAAAAGAAGAATTACGTTTTGACATCAATATGATGCACACTGTCGGTATGGGCTTTTTTGTCAGACTTCCCTGCATCAGGAAACAAAGTGTTAGATTCAGTATGGGCCGGTGTAAACCTGCCAAATGGACATAAATATGAACAATGAACACCTCAGAGACAATATAAAGAATTGGGAAGAGAAGTTAAAAACTAATGATAATATGATTTTATTAATTCATCCTTCTGTTTTGAATGGAAGAAAAGCGTTTACAAAAGCCACAGACGGCTACATGTGTTTCTGGGATGTTATTCCATCACTTCCCTCCTCCACATCACCGCAAGATGGAGGATGGTATGGTAAGAGTGTTGACAACAATAGTAATACTAATGCCCAATCCCACTAGAGAGTTTCAAAAGCCAATATGATGGATATAATCGTATCTTTTTCTGCATCGCACCTTCCTACATAAATAAATTCAATGGAAAACAGCAAGGTTGTTTATCTTCTCCTTGCACCACTTTTAGTCTTCCAGACACTAGCATGAGAAATTAGTGATCGTGAATTGTTAATTTTAATTACCGTTTGAACAAGTTAGTAATCATAACCTAGGAAAGAAGTGAAACTCGTCCTCTGCGTTAACAACGATAACTCTAGAAGTCTTAACCACAAATATTTGCTCAAGATTCATGTAAAATCAAACAAAAGGTTTTTTTTTTTTTTTTTAAATTTACCTTGAGCTGGGTCTGGCATGTATTTTGCATTTCTATATTTCTGCAAGGCAGGTGAGGGGAAAAACGTGCTTTTAGGATTTCTCAAAAAGACAACACCAACCAATAACCATCACGATGAAGAAACTTAAAACTCAAGAAAATGCAAAACCTGCAAATGACTCTTTACATGAAAGATGGTCAGCCCCTCTGTGTCCATCAGCTTCAATATAGCTTTTGGTGTAGCCTCTACATTGAAGAGGACTCTCAGATGTTAACAGCTATCATATTTCTACAGAATAAGAATTTTGAAATCAACAAGTTAATTACTCACTCTCAGCACCCCCAAGATGATTCACACATTCAACAAACTTCTCGTGAAGATCCTGAGTCCATCTTATACGTGATTTACTTGGGATTGCTGCCCCACCACTAGAAGTAGGATTACCAGTAGTGGTGCTAACACTTGCTGCTGCTGAAACTGTTGCAGACAGCTTCTCTTGCTGTGAAGAGAAGCTACATGAGAAACAGGTAAATTATATGACCCACAACCAATCTGCAGAAAAAGTATGCAGTAAACATAATATGAATTAATCTACAAGGGCTATACACTGGACCAACCAAGGGAGACAGCCGGCGAAATTACTTACTGCTGTATGGTTTCTCCTGATCGATGCAGAATCGTCATCAATGAACAATTTGTGCTGTTCAATCGGAAGAAACTTGCCGTTTGGGAAATTTACACATGGAGATTTACTGGGTTTTTGTGAGTCGAATTGGGATCTAACCACTGCACGTAAGGTGTTTGATAAATCGATGTTGAAGTTAGCTTGGTATGGCGAATGATCCAAGAAAGTGTTTTCCCTGGGAGATTGATACAAAGGGAATTCCAACTCGTGGGTCTTGGAATATGGAGAGCCCAAAGATGGATTATTTATGTTAACTTGGGAATGATGCTGCGGAAACCCCATGCATCGCTCTGTTGCATAAAAAGCAGAAGCGGGGGATTCAAAACCGCCCATAATAGTGGTCGTTGATTTTGCAGAGCCCATGTGTGGTGACACTTCTGTTCGTCCACCACCACCAATATTCCAACCCTGTTTGACATAAAAATCTCGACGAGAACGATGACCGGACTCAGGATTAAAATCCCCATTTAGCCCCCGTCCCTGTTGAATCTGCCCTTGCCAATCACCTCTGTTCTCGTTCATTTACAAGAAGTTACAGAATACGAGCCAAGTGGAGGAGGAGGAGGAGGAGGATTGGGAAGGTAACAGTGATAATAACAAAATTTGCCTAAGTCATGAAATCCTCTCTTATATTCCAAAAGGCTTAAGCCGCAAGAATTGAATCTAAATGTCGAAATTCTGCCATGCAAGGTCGTTATTTATTAATTAGTTATTCTCAAAAGGATAGGAACGAGCAATAAGCGATTGACAAAACCAAAGTACAGAACACGATAAAGAACAAAGCTCCCCCATCAAATATTATATTTTCTCCCACGTTGTCTTCACGTGAATTTTAACTATATGCAAAGGAATCAGGGGAAAGAGGAACACCAAAGCAACCAACGAAACAGGGATCAGACTCAGGGACTAGCACTATGACTACTAACCATGTTTAATCGGAGAATATTGTTTCTGGCTAATGGCATCTATATTTCGTATAGTAAATACACGTTAGATGATAAGATAATGGCATAAATTCACACACAATAGAGATCTGCAATAATTCTTATAATGGATTCGGAAGAAAATACTTTAGCTATCCACACAGATGACAACTGCATCTTGTTTAGTGGGAATTGGAAATTACCAGAAAAGTGCGTCCAATATTATATTCATCATGAAAGCACCGTGGAACTTCAAATGCAGATTCTCAGTGAATTTAATGGACTTTCCATTTCCAAAAGGTAAGAAAGGAGATTGAGTCATATTAAAACACATTCATATACTGTCTCATTTCCAAGAAGAGACCTTTCCTTTGCACAACCTTTTTTTTTTTTAACTTGAAGTCTTGCTGAAGTGCATTGGCAGTTATTTCTAGGAAATTGCGCCTTTCCTTTTCTTGTCACTCATGTTTGGAATTTTCTTTTCGCTTTTACATCCGAACTCAATGAAGCTTCCAAATAAATATTAGTGATAAAAAAACAGAGCAAATGGAAGAAAGAGGTAGGTTAAAACATAATCCTTTTTTCCAGTTACAGAATGTGTTCATTTCTCACACCCTTCTTTTGAAACTCTAAATTAATTATATGCTTAATGGAATATGTTCTGGTGCTTTACAAGCAGGCATGCCATTTAGGTTTAGATCCTATATAAATAAAGATATGCCCCACTAAAGAAGGATTGGAACCACCAATCTATATTTTAAACTAACTCCAGTTTAAAATAATCATCATTATATCTTGATTCGAATTTCATTGTACGGTGCTGGATCCTCATTAAGCAGCTTCCTGTTTATCTAAGGAAAACAAAACTGTATAACTTGATCAAGAAATTTATCCCTAGTTGCATCAGCATTCTTTGGTATATATAATCAAGTTCTTCAAATGGTCTATGACTCGATGTGAAGAAGGCGTTAAGAAAACATAAACTGAGCCTAACAAAATTAGAAGAAAAAGATCAGAGACAAACACTATATCGATGGGGTTAATGTTAAAATCAACCCTTTCATCTGTCCATCGTTTGAAAACCTCATATAATTAACAAAAAAGCACAAGATGCATAGGAAAATCCGGAATGTTGATAACTTTAGCTGGAGGGGACAAGTGAGGCGAATCTGACTAAGAAGATAAATATATTATTATTGAATCAAGACATAATCAATTGTTACCACAAGCTTCTAAAATTTTGGGCTTGGTTACCCTGCTAAGCATGGAGAGTTAATGCATCCGAACCATCCAAATCTAATTTGGGTGGTCCATATTTAATTTTTTAACAATCTATATTTTTCTAAAAAAATTATTCCTATGTAGAATAAAAAATAAAAACAATATCTCAAATTACTATTTTTAAAAAATAACTTTTTATTTAAGAAATCAACATTTTAACAAAATTAAATTTGAACAGTTCATATCAAATTTAGATGATCCAGATCTGATTAATTCTCCCTGCTAGGCATTAAATGCTTAGTAGGGTAACCGCTCCAAAATTTTGGTAATCAGAAGTGGTGGAATCAAATTAATGGGTGTGTACTGTAGCTAACGTTGAAGTTGAACGGAACTTGGAGGCAAGATTCCTCAGCATTCGGCCTTATGAACATGACAAAAAGGAATAACCTACGTGGATGATATGTAGGTCCTAAAGTCAGTCAAAAAAGTGCGACAACCTTTATGTTCTTTCCATGAAAACCCTCAGCATTATCATGTATTATATAGGCTTGTTTGGATAGCCCGTTTAGGTATTTAAAAGACATTCCTACGCTTACCGAGATAAAATTCCCCTAACATATTTACCTCGGAATCTGTGTCCGTTCTCCCAATGGACTTCCCAAACAAGCCCTATATCTATGAACCATAGCTCATCAGAATTTAATGATGCTGGGAAACGAACACCTAAATAATGTTATAAGGGCTTAAAAAAAAACGATACATCACTCTCCTACCTTCCTTTGGGATGTAAGAATTGTATTCTGCGTCTGTATCAGATGAAAATTGAATGGCCAGAAAGCGAAAACACACAGGCTAGGGCTGTAGGGCATATGCCCAAACATACAACATCGAATGAGCACGTCAGTGACTAATTTCAGGGCTCACTATCCAACTTCAATTTACTTTTTCTTTCTTTCAAAACTTTCCTCTTGATCTTTAAAAATAGCATGATAGGTCCATTTAGAAATTGGCCTGGGATGCACAGGTTAAAGGTGTGGCATGGAGAGTAGTGTAAAGATGGAGCACAAATTCGATGCTTCTTCTTCTGTTTTTGAGATCGATTTAATACCATCAGGGCCACCTTCGATTGCCATTTAACATAAATATATATACCCATTTGCATGTATACACGTCGATCGCCAAGTTGCGACTTTACACACACACACACACACACACACTCACTCAAACATATATTCTCTTTCTTTCTAAAAATTTCTGACCAATATGCCTTACCAGTCCACTTGTATTTGTAATTCTAAAACCAGTTACAGAAGAGAAGACAATATATATGAAGTTTGTTTTTTTGGACAGAAAAAATATATATCAAGTTAACCAAGTGTTTTCTAGAGATGTTTACATATACGGTTCTAGATCGTACGTGGTGATTGATAAATCAATACCAGAACTTCGAAATGTTTTTGGGCTAATTCATAATGTAAGGTCTTTGGAGACTTGGAGTTGTGAAGTTTGTTGGTAGGCACTCTTGTCTTGGCAAAACAAAAATGTTAATATGAAGTCATATCTTAACTATTACTCATTCCTAAGAAAACAATATGGGATCTTCGTATTATTAGATCCTTCTTCAATTTATATTAAACGATATCAATAGTATGTTTAAATCTAACCATCCACTTATTTAGTATTTTAGGAGAATGACTACAAGGCAAGCACGAATATGGATCAATCGCATTTTCCCTTTTTTCCGTCGCTGAAGATGAATCACATCAAACCGGAAAAAAATGGTAAGCGTTAACAGGACGCCAAATCACAGTGCATACACGCTGCTTCACTACGAGGAAAGACACACGCGCGCACACACACATATGTATTATTGCATCTGTATTAGTTTATTGTACCAATTAATTTATGTGCATAGTTGGCAAAAAAAGAATCATTAATTTGTGTGTGTGTGTTTGAAATCATGCATTGATCTGAACGTTAACAGTCAACGAATTAAACAGAGCTTCGACCAGAAGAGGTAGAGAGAATTGAATGAGAAAGAGAAAATGGGTATAAAAAACAAGAGGGGATGAAGAATTAATGTGTTTATCCACGTACAACACCAAAGTTCATTAATTTAAAGAAATAATGAGACAGCAGCATCTTAATTAGTGGGAATCTAGGACACATACTGACCCCTACAACACTCCAAGGGTCGTTCTCAGCTTCCTCGCTGCGCTTATGGTTAAATGGATACGATCCAAGTAGGAGAGGGTGCCACCCTTTTTTTCCTTTTTCCATATCTTCTTACTCTTGTCTCATTCCTGGTTTCAATTTAATATTTTAGTAGATTTAGTCCAACTTTTGATTCAAGGATTATGATTAGCAAAAGGAAGGAAGAGAAAATGATAAGTTACTCACACTTTATTATAATCTTATTTATAAATAACTTATGACATGCTCTTCATTAGATTAAGAAGATTTTTAAAACAGTTAACTATTTAAAAATTAAATAATTTTTTAATTTTCCCATGATAAACACATTATAATCTCAACAAATATCCGTGCTTTTAAAATATTTACGTTGAATTGCAGGGGTAAAATTAGAAGAGAGAGAGTTGTCTTTAACAGAAACTAACGGCTTTATAAATAAAATTGAGAAGATATATCAACTGATTCAAAAAGAGATAGAAATCGAGGTGTTAAGTTAGAGTAACCATAGGTGAGAAAAACGTTAACACCACAACCACAAGTAATCAAATTAAAGGTGTGTCATGCATTATGAGAAAAGGATTTGCATTGGTTGAGCATGAGGGCCCAATGGCTTGTTAGGTATGATTTTTATTTTTATTTTTTAAAGATAATTATTGTAATGGATATAGAATCTAAAATAAAGAGAATCTCATAATCAACTATCATTTTCTTAAAATACAAAGTTTTTATTTACAACTTGCTATTTTTAAAAAATAAAATATAGACAATCTGAAACAGATAAGCATGGACCAGAAATCAACTTGAGGGAGCATAAGTAATAGTAAGTGGCAAGGGACATTGACTGTACTGGTTTTCACTAAGCAAGATCTCTCCAAGCTATACAGTATACATGTGCGTGTTGACTTGGATGAATAGATGGGCACCAAACATCACACACACACACACACACACACACAAAAAGGGGTCGAAATCCACAGTACACGTGGCATGATATTAAGTAAGTAATAGCTACTACTATAAGTAGGCTTTTCTAAAACGAAGCAATTATGAGTTGAAAGAGGATTTGAGGCAGCTAGGCAAAGCATCTTATCCTGGATGTAAATACAGCAGTATTTGCACGCTTGGCGGAAGAATAATTCTAAACTAATGAGCTGGATCGTGTGTGTGTGTGTGTGTTTAGTGTTGTTGTGAGGGTGAGATGAGGTATAACAGCATTCCAGGCATCTTCCAATAATCATCCGACCAATATCCGCAGGCAAAGAATGATAAGTAAGCAAACATTTTACTGATTAAAAATAACATAGGATATTGAACACAACGCCCTTGTCTCCATATTTATAGTCAAGCTAATGGGATTCTAACCGTTAGGTGATTCATTGAACTGTTCAATACTTTCGTTTATTTCATTGAGCATGTACGTGTTGTGAGTGTGTGTGTGAAAAACAGAATCTTTTATGCGACCTGATGGATCGAATTCATTTCATCGATCGTTTTCTATCTAGACCTATAACTACTGCGAGAGCTGCAGATCTCCTTATATACATGTTCAAGTTGTTAGCTAGGTTTAATGGGAGAGCACGATGATGAGACAATCCGCTGAAGAACTGGAAGCATGATATTAGAACGCAAAGGTTCCTTTTTTTTTATCCATTCTTCTGTATAAAGGGCTTCGGTCGCCATACGTATTTTCTTTTGGCTTCTCCGGCCACATGAAGCTATGTCTACCATACCCAGCCCATGCACTGAACAAGCATCACGTTGTCTTCAAGTTTCTCTACAGTCAATGGGGGCCTGTGTTGATGGGCCGTTAATGTCACCCGCCCATATCATTACCGTTTAAAGTCTTGTTTCCTTTGTACCAAAAAAAAAGGTCTTGTTTCCTGCAATTTCTCCCTTAACCAGACGGACTGATTAAACGTACAAGGATAATCTCTCACAACGTAACGAATCAATATTCAAATTTTTGTTAAAAGAAGTGTCAATATTTACTGTTCCACAGTGCCTTGGACAAAATTGACATCAACAAGTGATTATTGTGTTTAGCATTTGCTAACAGATAATTGAGTCTGGTAGTAGGAATTTTTAAGGTTCAAATACTCGTTGAAAAAGATAGTCACATGATGCGTCCGAAAGTTGTGCTTGTGCCACAAACAACTTGTGAGTAATGAAACATGGTAAATAATGCAGACTGACGTAAACTTTTAAAATCAAATCAGTTAAATTCTATTTAAAAGACGGCATGTTAATCTCTAGTATGGGGATTTAGGGTTCTAATTATTATTGACTAATTCACAATGTTTCTGGGGACTTTTAAACTGTAAATGTTATTATATATAATGGATAAAATTAATCAGCATGCCCGGGGCTTTTCCATGTGCTGAAAGGTGACGGTGGGGATTTACTCCGCCATCTATTATCTCTTTAATATACCTCTACACACACACACACACTTGTGATCCCCTATCTACTTTAATTATATGTCAGACAGGAAAATCTATAGAAGAAAGTGACATGGGATTTGATGGTTCCATTTTAGTTCTTTTTCCCCGCATTCAAACAACAATGCGATCGGATCTCTGTGGAGTTTCAGACACAGATCAAGAATTGTATCAGCATATATATTATCTGCGGACTTAATTAATAGATAACTGCCAATTACGTGGAAGAGTATATAGATTGAGTGATGTGATTGTAAACATATACGCAGACACACAGCAACTTCGCCAATGTGTTAAATTCAATGGATCTATATATGTCCTCTGCCCAAAATATATAAACGGGCCACGCCATCGCGCAACTGACGTTTTAACGCACATCATATATAAACCCTAAGCCTATCAGATTCTATGTATTCTTGGAAATTATGACCTCTACATCTGTTCAAGTTACAGTTAATTAATAAAGATTCGAGCATGACGCTTGTGTCCTTTGGTGTTTAATTGGACTACTTTAATTATATTTCTCTACCTTTAAACTGCTTTCTGGTCAATTATCACGAATTGTATACAAGAAGAGTAATACCCGTGATCAACGTACAACAGCCAATCAGGTTGGAAAACATAATAACAATCAACAACAACCAATTAGAATCACATCAGCTTATATATATATATAGAGAGAGAGAGAGAGAGAGTCTCAGCAGTGCAGATGGACTCGTTTATGATACATATGTTTGCTAGGGTTTGCCTAATTAAGAAATTACACATTGGATAACAGCTAGCTTGTAATATTTTGAGTTTGGTAGCCCTGCCCCAGCCAACAACTCTCGCAAGTTAGGTGTAAACAAGAGCGAGTGATAAAAGCGCACAAAAAGATCGTTTTTGTTTGCTGCGTAGGCCAAAATGAAAATCAATAAAAAGTAAGAGTTATGATGAGACATTTATTATCATCTGATATATTATGCATAGACTAATTAATGAAGTGAGTATAAATGTATAATTATACGTACGTATTCATGCTGTATGCCAAGTGATCAGGTGAGGGAGAGTTATTATGATCAATGGCTCTTGTTTCACTCAATACGCATCCAGTCAGTTGTTTTAATCAGAGATAGGTAAGAACATACATAAACATATATGGGAATCAAATGAAAGAGAGGTCAATTTAAAAAAATTAGCCAAAATCCCATAACAACGAAAGCTGCGATATGGAAAAGAAAGCTTAGATACTTTATTAATCCATACACATACGTGGATTGAGGTGCTTGCTATCAATCAAATTAAAATTGATTTATTTTATATTTAGAATGAACCCCAAGGTTGCGGAATTCGACTTTTCGGGGTACCGTCTATCTGTTTAATTTTCTTATATTTCTGTATAAGAAGTAATAGAATTAAAAATACTGTATGTCTAGTGTTCATTGATTAATCTTGACTTATGGAGATCGATTGATACCTCGTCTTCTTAAAAAATCCAAAGAAAATAAAGGAAGAGAGAGAGAGAGAGAGAGGTATACTGGATTAGTTGAGGGCGTGGTTGACTGGCCTCTCTCGTTGACTTTGTCCTGTTTAAGCCCAGGCCACACTAGTCTATAGTCAATGGTCATGCTATATTATTTCTTATATAAATAACCCTTTTTATTCATTTTATTTTGTTCATAACACTATTTACATTTGGCAAACAACGTTTCCAAAAGTCAAACGCATATTTAACATTATTTTTCCGCAAAACTAGATAATCTCCTCCACATATTTACTTCAACTTACGTAAAAGTACTTATATACCGTATTTCCAGACAAGTCCTGCGGCATACCTTTCGTCATATACACATCCTTTCTCTGCACGCAACGATGGTTGTGAGTTGCATCTATTACATATGAAATATTTGTTATAGTTAGTCTTTTTATTGGACATCAGGCAAATGGGCCTATGGCTCCCTAGTATCCGGCTTCTTTTTTTGAGTCCCTGGCATTCTTTCAACTGGACTCGGGGGCAACCGACTAATCTGGAGTGGGGAATACTTGAACGCACCCCTTTAAGGTGCTTTGCACTAAGAGTAGGTATCCCCTACTCTCAAGCGCAGCTCTAGGATTCAAACAAAGCGACTATTCTTGTTTGTTACGTATTTATATATAAATTATTTGATTAATAAAATACATTCACACCCACTGTAAATATTAAGTATAATTCTGAATCAATGCCATTTTATGACCACTGAATCTCTCTCTCTCTCACACACACACACACGCACACGCGTCGTGCTATACATTTAAAGGCAAGCTTTTTTAATTTTATTGCGTGTATTGAATAACAAGTACATAAGTATAGCTATGTATTTTATTTTCTTTTATTTGGGAAGGAAATCATCAAAAAGACGAAATAAGAAACCAATCTTGCATTTTTCCTCCTTATTACGAGTGTCTAACGGCCATATATATATATATTGAATCTGGATTGTGGGCAAAAAAGAAAAAAGAAAGAGTCTGGATTGGCCAGTTAATTTATTGTCATTTTGTCCAACAGTTTGGTATTGTTGACTTTCATCAAAATATCTCCCAAATGGATATAGATAAACACAAATCTATTTATTTCTTAGTTAATCCTACCAATAATTACTTTCGTACTCAGTTTTATAGGTCGCCAGTTTCTTAAAGTCCACAACAAACTCCACCTTGTCCATATTGTATATATATATATATATTCTATATCTATACGACTGTATTCAAGTGTAATATAAAAAACTTTAATAAATTGAATTACTTGTGAATTACCAACCTTAGGGATTATTTTTTTCGGACTATGTGCCTTGGCCTCCACACCAGTCTAACTAATCATAAACACTTGCGTCATTTAAAATTCTTTTCACATTCGTTTACTGATTTAGCAAGATTAATATTAATGCCTTCTTAAAATTCCCATTGAATGATTCTTTATTTCCAAAACTTCTGAGTTCTGATGAAATAGTCGTGCATTTGACTATGTTATCATCCCGCGATATTGGCTATTTTATTATCACAGTAGTGAAAACTTTTATCTGCACTCTTTATGTATAAGATTATTTACTCTGCTTTATTTTAATTTCTTCTTTATTGGTTATATGGAGGGAACTGTTATAATGCATATTTGGGAAGATCTTCTTCCCAACGGTGTAAGTAAGTCAAGATAAAACCATCTTGAAATCCGTAAATTTTTTTTAGAATCCGTAAATTCCTTTCTCCCAACAAATTCTCAAATACACACATAGAGGGTTTTTTAGAGGAAGCATTATATGAAGACATTCAAAATTCAATTGGCTAACGTCTATTATTCATCAACTAAGCATCGTTACACTGCCAAGAAGCATTTTAAAGTAATATCTTTTTATCCACAGAAAGTTTTTTTGTGAGTTGCGTCTATTGCATATAAAATATTTGTTAGTTAGTCTTTGGCAACTTGATGCCTGTACTATTCTTGTTTGTTA
>JANTPZ010147990.1:0-12320 GCA_025593235.1 Vachellia pachyceras | reverse complement strand
ATGTATCTGCTGAGGAGCTTGGTAAGGGAATCTCACAGGACCACCAAATGATTCTCAATAATGAGATGATTGTTTATCAGGCATGGATATGCCTCACACATCAATTTTTATCTGTGTCGTCTTGTTTTAAATGCCCATGACATGATTCCTTGTTCTGCAGAGCTTAGAATTTGACCTTATTGTGTATGCTCCATACCGCTCAGTTGAAGGTTTTTTAAACAACATGGAGGTTTGTGTGATTGATCTTCAATGGACCTTTCTACTTGTTAATTACATTTTGCATCTTGCAATAAACAATATTGGCTTCGTTTGGAAACCCGTTGAGAAAACGGACACAGATTCCTAGGTACTTTATGTGAGAGGAATTTTGTCTCGGCTTGCGTGAGAATGGGTTTTGGGGGTCAAAACGGGGTTCCTAACGGAACCCCAAACGAAGCTATTCTATTTTTCCTAATTTTAACTCATCTGCTGCTAATATTGCATTCTTTGGATTTCTGTTATTCCATGTTGGACACTGACCATTGGCATTAGCAGGAATTCTGCAAAGCCGGTGACGAAGTGCTTCCAATGCTGAAGGTATTTGTTTACTGCTGTCTAACCTGATTATTGTTTAGAGTGCCTTCATGATCTTTGTCAATTCATAGACTTTCCAGTTTAGAAATCATTTTGGTTACAAACATATGTACATCACATCGTCATAAGGAGTAGATGAGAATTTTTCTTTTAACAATTAGTTCATTTTTTTCAATTGCTTCTTCTGTTGCATCCCTTTTGGAAGCCGAACTTTTGTCTGATTGACTATTTTTCGTAACATTTTTTCTATTGATTAAAACTTTACGCTTGCACATCATGCTTGTGCTGTGATTCAGATGGCTTTCTGTCTCTTAATAGTGGTGCTCCCTTCTTTTGATGTTCTGATAATTTGCAGGCCTTGCAAGACGCTGCAAGATTGGAAATTGATAAAATGATGCTCACAGATGCTCCACTTTTGTTTCTTCCTGGCCAGGTAATATGAGTGTAACTGATAGGATACCAATTAGGAGTCGTTGTTGCATTGCATCTATTGTAATTAATTATTATGTTTTAATTAATTATTATTAATTGTTGTTATGGGGTTGGGGTTAGCAAGGGAATAGAAGCACTAAGAGGTGGTTAGTAAGTGGAGGTGTTCATGGGTTTATGGGTCCTAGAATGTTGGAAGTTAGATGTATTTCTATTGTTATAAATAGTTCAGTCTGCTGTAATCCAAAACATCAATGAATGAATGAAGAAATATTTTATCTGAGTATTGGAGGTTCTCCAACTCTTGGCTTCTTTTATCTCCCATTAAATGAGATCCTTGCTTAATGAGAGAAACCAGAAGAGACTGATGAGTTCTAGATCCTGGAACTCATCAGTAACTGTAATAAGTAAATATTGATGCTTCCTATAACATCCATTCTATTTTTTTAACAACAACAAAGCCTTATCCCACTAGGTGGGGTTGCTTACATGGATTACATACTGTCATTCTTTGACAAGAAGCCAAAATGATTCATTTTGTTCGCTCGTCATTTTGACTGCCTCTGCATTAATTAACTTATCAACCCAAACTGAAGAATCCATCTTATGCCCCCATGCTGTATATTCTACATTGGGAATTAGCACTGAAGATTTTCTACTTCAAGATATGGTTTTGTTTAGTTTAATTTATTTTTTTGCCTCTGAATCTTATTTTAACATTTCATTTGTCTTCCCTTGCAGTTGGCATTGGCTGCTTTGCGAAATTCAAATGTGCTTCATAAAGTGCTTGACTTTGACAGGTTCATATTATTTATCCCTGTTTCCAGGCTGGGGAGTCATCTTGCTGTATACTCTTTTGACCACAAAACTGATGGTTATCTGCTTATTAGAGTCTCACTTTTCTACCGGCACTTGATTGCAGTTATCTAAGGAGCATCATTTCCCGCCAGAATTCTCCACATACTGTTTCTGAGATTATTGGATCTCTGAATGCAATTGACTCATTGGTAATGATTTCACATTATAGCTTTTGCAATTAAAGAAATACAAATTTCCATTGAAGAAGTAATGTTGCGCATGTTTGCAGGTAAAGAAATACAAATTTCCTTCAGAGAAAGAATTGAAGCATATCAACCGGAAATTGAAATCTTGTTGGGGTCTTGGCTCAAGTGACGAGTATTTTTTGTGCCCTTATATCCGCGTCTTTCTGTTTGTTTGGGAGTTCTACATTTGGTCTTGCTATATTGATGTGCTATGCTGGATGGCTTTGTAGGGGGAAAAAACGAGAGAAGAAATCAAAGCACAAGTCTAGAAAGGGCTCCGATGAACCACAAAACGTGCCTTGATTCTCTTCCTATGCTTGTATGATATGATTTGCTCTCGCAATTGGTGTTGGAAGGGGAGATAGTGGACTGCTTTTTGGGAGATGCTATGGTGTTTCTCTTCAAACAAAGTTCCCTACACCATTTTAAGAACTGGAATTTTGTCATGTAATTCTCAATGGACAAGAGCCCAGGAAATTGTGTGATGTAATTCATCGGAGCTCTATTATGTTTAATCTTACAAAATTAGCGTGAGAACTGTCGTTATATAAATGAAGCGCGTCTTCATTTATTGTCTGGTGTACGAGTATTAAACACAAAAAGAAGATCGATAAATTAGGAATCTAATGTATTGAAGTATCAGTTGATGAATGTAATTTATGTTGACATAAATTTCATTGAGCAATATTTTTTAATATGGGTAAATATATTCTATTTTTTTAAAAAAATATTCCTAATGATATTAACAAGTATAGGTTACCAAAGTGGCCGAGACATTCATGTAATGAAAAAGACTTGTATACTTAGCTTTATACATTTAACATATTTTTAATATAAAAAACATTGGGAGATTTATTTGAAGGTCCGTAGAAGGAAGTTATTTATGAAAATGTCTTAGAAGGTTGTCAATGACAAGTCGAGGAGTATCATTGACAAGTGGAGTAGCTGCCATTGACAATCATTAGGATTTTTTCATAAATAACTTCCTTTTATGGGACCTTACAATAAATCTCCCAAAAACATTTTTATTTGATTCAGTCATAACAGGCTTCATGATTTGAATAAAATGAGCTTGTTATAGAATGAATAATTTGTAAAAATATCTACTGTCTAATTGAAAACAATCAACTTAAATTTAGGCTAAATATATAAATATAATTAAGGAGAAACATGAATAATGTAGCATTTTACTCTATTTCTCGATTAAATTTTACTCTTACTTTTTTTTATATGTATATTTTCATGCATTTCAGTTTTCACTCATGCATCGTTAGGGAAATATTTTTTTAACTTATTTTTATTTAGGCGATTGATTCAGAATCCAAAGTATTTATGAAATATAGTTTTGAAAGGTGTATATTTCCTAAAGACAACTTTAAGAAAGCTAAAAAGGGGCACAGCCTTCTTGGGGCTGGACAAGTATACTTGAGGGTAGAGAGCTGTTGAGTATTTGAGTCAAAAATTGTGCTGACAAGTGGGTGATGGTAGAAACATAAACATCTGGAATGACAAATAGGTACCAGAACTAGAAAATAACAAATTAGTTGGCCTGAATGTGGATGATCAAAGAAAGAATTTGAAAGTTTTTTCTTATCAGTGGCTGTTTACTTGCATGAGATGAAGAAAATTAAAAAGATCCACCTACCAAGAAGTGTTGAAAAAGATAGAAGAGTGTGGTTGGAAACAAGGAATCAGGAGTATAAAGTTGAATCTGGATATGTTGTAGCAAGAGAGGATATAGTTGTGGGCATAGGAAAGATCAAAAGATCTTGGTACATCAAATCAAATGCCAAAAGAGCTTTGGAGTAGGATTTGGAAATTGGTAGTCCCTCCCAAGGTGCAGCGTTTTATTTGGGGAATTCTTAGTGGGGGAAGTTGCTACTAAAGATATTTTACTTGGAAGGCATAGAGATCCCATCTGTCCTATTTGTGGATCTGAGAGTTAAACAATTGAATATATGCTCTTTTTTTGTCCTTGGACTAAGAATGCTGGTTTGGCTGCAACTGAG
This sequence comes from Vachellia pachyceras, assembly GCA_025593235.1. Classification (NCBI taxonomy): domain Eukaryota; kingdom Viridiplantae; phylum Streptophyta; class Magnoliopsida; order Fabales; family Fabaceae; genus Vachellia; species Vachellia pachyceras. The sequence goes on along the minus strand of JANTPZ010147990.1, from coordinate 8,266 downwards.
AATGCACACCTCAAGGGTGGATAAGTGGTATGCAGAGGTGTTAATGGAAAATAAAAACCTGGATGATTTTCAGCAAGCCGTTATAGTGTCTTTATGCTGGTGGATAAGGAGGGGGAGATGTAACTTTGTTTTTAAAGGATAGGAGGTAAAACCTGAATGGGTTATTAGCATGACTTAAACGTTAGTTGAGGAATTTTGGAAGAAGAAAGAAAAGTTTTCAGGTGCAAATCAGTGTGGTGATATAAAGAATTTTGGAATAAACCTGCATCTCGTTACATAAAAATCAATTTACATGGAGCCTTTAATGTGAGAGGAGATAGGGCTGGGATTGGGATTGTGTGCAGAGATGAGAATGCAGTCTTCATAGGAGGAATAGGAAGGGGGGTGACAGCTAGTTCTGCATTAATGTCCGAACGTTTAGCTTTAAGAGAAGCTTTGCACTCAAGGAGATTTGCTTCTCTCATGTTTGTTTTGAAACAGACTATGAAACACTGTATAAGTGGGTGATGAGGGCTGAGTTAAATAACTGTGGTTGGTAACGTAGAGATATGGTTTGTAGGCTTTTAAATCTAAAGGAATCCATGTCTAATATTTCTTTCTCTTTGGTGAATCACCAAGGGAATAAAGCTGCAGATTATCTAGCAGCTGAAGCGTGTAAGGCAATGTACCATGATGATTGGATAATGGTAGCAATTTCCCTTTGTGTGCTATTTTGCATGAGGATTTCTTCGAGGCAAAGGGGAGCAGCTGCAAGAAAAAAGGAATAGGCTGATAACATGGTGTCTTATGTAAACTATGTATGTAGCTTTTAAATGTGCTTCGCTTGTTTTCCTTTGTATGGATGTTGTTATTGTTTGCATGTTTCTTTCATTTTATTGCGCAGGAGTGTGTTAGGTTGTATAATAGTTTTTTAGCTTTTTTTCTACAGTTATTAGCGTGTAATAAATGTTTTTTGTGATTAATAAAAATAACTTTTTTTGTAAAAAAGTTATTTTTATTTAAAAATTTTCAATTTAAAAAATGGTAATAACAAGTCACTCTCCGTTGCGCTGTGCCGTTATCAAGGAAAAACCAGGGCGGAAAGCAAAGCATCGGTTGCCCTTCCCGCTTCGAAGCGGCAAAAGTGGAGGCTGCGGACCCTTCAAAATGGCAGGCCTTGCTCCCATCTGCTTCGCCGGTCCTCCGCGCGCTCCACAAACTCTAACCAAGGTACTTGTTTTTGTATTATCTCTGCTTTTAATCGCTCGTAAAACACTTTCTTCCGAACAAGTGAAAAAAAAAAAACATTCGGTGCCTTATCCCTGTGACATGTACAGTTTATGTAATCATAACCCGCTTCTTTCGTAGAAAGGCTGGAAAATTGCTAAGTGGTATTGCTGCAACCTTGCTGCGCTTATGCGATGCTCACCTAATTGCTGGAATTTTGTGTATGTTTGCGCTGCAATAATGCAAGCTTATTTTTTTTGTGAATAATCTGCAGGGAAGGCATCAATTAGAGTTCGCTTTGGGTAAACTTACGAGTACATTAACGAGTTGTCATTCAGGTATCTTTCTTTCACATCTATTGCTCTAGTGCCATATGTTCAGAACCAGAAACGCCTTTTTTCTTCTTATTCCATTAACAATAGCGCATAGCCAGGATATTGGAAATTTTTTACTACTGTTTTTAGCCCGTGTGAATTAATATCAGATTTTAAAACTCAGTTGATGTGATTGTTTTGAAGCCTGGTTCCCCCCTTTGAATTTGAATATTCCCTGTTAGACTGGAGTTTATAAACCATTTTTTCTACATTTATTTTATTATATCATTGGAGATTATCGAAATCTTGATTTGGCTAATGATGAATATAATTATTTATACTTGTATAAGATTTCCATTAAACGAGGAGAATTTCCCAATCTTCAAAAAAGCTAATGAAATAAAATGATCTTGAAGGGAAAGAGTTCAGCCTTGTGTAATATGGCTCAAATCACCAATGCCTTCAATAAAGATCAAGGCAGGGTAGTTTACTGGGCTCCAGTAAAACATAATGTTCGGCCTTATCACATTCTCTATATTATGATAAACCTGTTCAGGTGTTTGCTTACATGGCTGAACATTTAAACCAGTAGTATCCGGATCTGTTTTTGAGTGGAGACCTTGAGTTAATGTTGCCCTTATAAATCTCCATGAGGTTTTATGTGAAGCGGGAAACGTGTAGTGAGATGTTTTGATGAATATGGGAAGCTATGATGCAAAGACAAGGAATTGGCATCAGCATCATAAAAGTTAATGATCCAGTATATTACCTGTATTTCATACCTACCCAAAATCCCGCTTGATTATTGTAATTTATGTGTCTCATATTTTTGTACTATATTCAACTTCAAGGGTTAGAAGATAGGCAATGTTTCTGGAATATTCTTGCCTTTGGTAATTGACGTCTTGTATGTAATTGTCACTTTAAGCAATATTTTTGCATTTTGCAGCGCAAAAGGCTCTAGTCTCCTTCAATTCAAATCAAGGCGTATTGTCTGTGAATCAAAGTTGTCATCAGCACTTAGTTGCACGACCTAGTTTCATATCGGAAACTCAATCCCTTTATTTGATGGCTGATTATTGCAATGATATAGTAATATCGGGATATTGGGTAGGACCTGATATTGATGATGGGTGGGGATTTGTGGAAGCCATTATTAAACAAGTTACCTGACTTTGCTTTGTCTAAAGTCAAAGAGCTGATTTTTGCTTCCTTCAAATAAAAGACTTACAATTAGTATTCGATTAAGTGAACGATATGGACTTATTAAGGGAATCGTGTGAAAAGTGAAAATGGCACTGGAAGAGCATTTAGAAATTAAAAAAATGGGTGAAACGCTTCCTATCTGAAAAATGATTAATTGAGCCATACAGATATCATTTTCCACATGAATCAAGACGTTTGTGTCCACTTCTGGATTCTGGATGCGTCTGGTTGTTTGCATGCTCAATTACAGCCAGCCCGATCTCTGCAGCAGCTAAAACGAAAGAGTAAGCTATGCTTTGTCTCCACTGGCCCAAAAAAAAATCGAAAGTAAAAAAGAACTTTGCTTTATCTCCGAAAATCAAATCAAGCTTTGATTCTGCTTTAATATCACAAGCTTCGATTTGACCCAAGCATTTTCTTATATCCATGCCCATTATCATCCAAGCGTCTGAATTTGCTTTATTATTAGCTTGCTCCCTCCTTTTTTCTTTCCCTTCTCGATCAAGGCAGACTTTTTGTCAAGGAGAAAAAGTAGCCCCTCTAGTCTTGTCGGTTACAGAGGACATCATTGACACGAAAGGTCGATGCAAAATTTTACATTTCAAACTAATCAAGGGAAACAAGTAGCCTTGGTTCACTGTTACCTTTCTCTCCACAGATGCTAGATGCTTCATCTTTCTCTACAGACATGAAGTAGAACACTTATCAGAACAATAAGGAATGTATCTTGGGAACAAGATCCAGCTGGACGAATAGCAACTTTTCATTAATTCATACTGCGATGCTAATTTAATTATATTATGTACTGCATTTTCTTACCGGTAGACGTACTATTGAAATGAGAAAACACATATGTACAAGCATCAGAAGATAAACTAAAATCAAGAGTTAAGATAGATTTCTGAAAGGAAATATATATAGGGACATTCAATAAGGTCACATTCACTTGCTATATAGTTGACTGATAATTAGTTACATCCATCAAAACCATGGCGTCGTGGAATTATGTTAGTTAATTATACGAGTTACCATAACAAATATATATATCTCCATTATTAGCCAGAGATGCAAACGGAGATATATACAAATTTGAATTTGAATGGTATAAAAGTAAAAATAGTTATGACAAAATTTTCATGAGAGTATTACTATGTATCCAAAAAAATCTCTCCAGAAGTTAGACTATACAATAATAAGATTTAGGGTAGAAAATAATAATAGATCTATATCACCGAGACTTTATACTTTTCTACCTATTTTTATTCATAAACATGTAAAATAATTGAAAAAAATTATCAAATTGGCTAGGAGCTTAATAATAATAAGTGGATTCAGCATTCTCTGCAAGTACAGCAGCAACTGTACCGTGAAAGATCCATATTTAACATATGGGGCGGTTGAATGCCGGTTTGCGACAACTAATTACAGAGGGATTTATTAAAAGAAACGAAGAACATGAAGAAGGCATCAATTTATGAATCTCGTTGCCGCAAATCCATGCATGGTCGGATCCAACGGGAACACTGTTCATGCGACAGTGTTTACTTGTGGAAACCATCTGCCCGTTGCGTCGTCTGATCATAGTCACCAACAATGTTTTAGGATTCCAGAAATTAAACCATATGTTTGTACATGATTAACTTAGTGCTTGCTAATAAGTATTTTTAGCTTTTCAAAGTTACGGTCAACACGGTTATTAATAGCATTGTTTTGCCGGCCGGCTCACAAAGTTTGATGTTTCATAACCTTGTATGTAGCTAATGTTGATAACACTTTGTTTCTTTAGGATTTAAATCTCACATGAATAGTAGTTTTAGTGTTAAAAATAATATGGTCACGATGAGGTTGTCGATATAAATTACATATCAGATCTGATCATCAGAGAGACGGTATATATATTTTTATATGCGTGCTTGCAGGTGTCAGAGAGAGGGAGAGATAGTTGAGAAGTGGTCCCAGAGAGGGCAAGGGTTTATGGGTTTATTGCTGGATACAGATGATGAAACCCTAAATTCTGACTCAAGTTCAAATTAAAATAGATAGGGCGTTGCTATTGCTATATATAAGAACCCTAGCTAATGGTGGAAGATTGATTGACCTAATTAATGGTTCTAATACAGTAAAAAGCCAACCATGCCTGAGATATGATTGATTTTCACGATTTATTAAGCACATGTAAAGCATCGAAACCATGTGGTCCATGGTTCTAGGGTTAGCAAACCAAAACCTAGTACATGTATATGCCAGTTTTCCATACCCCTGACATATATCTGTTCACCATTTTCACCATTATATTGTTTTAATCTGTTCCCCGAAACCACCTGATAAACTTATCCGTGGATAAATCAACGCACTGGAAGAGCAATTGCTTTTATTATAAGAACTTTAACCATTTCATATACATAAAGAATCTATCGCATCAGCTGCATTGTCTTTAGTAGATTTTTCGCTATACAAAGAGTCGCTGTATTACAGTACTGAGCATTTACTTCCATGACTTTACGTACAGCAATACGGTATGCTAGCTCCATAATGAAACATGTATGCTTGTGCAAATTTTTGCAGAAAACTTGTTTAGTTCACACAGACAGACGTTTGCTTCACATTTTAAAAATGGGAGCTGATATATTGGATCATCTTGATAATATATATAGGAATTCTGATTGGTCCAGCGTATATATAGATCGAATGATTAATCTAGCCATACAAGTCATGTTTTGAACTTCAAAACACAGGGCTTACATTGTACTGTATTTCTGCAGCAAAATATTCATAAAGAATCCTTTAGAGTAGAAAGCTGAGAGAGTGGTTCCCTTCCCGGTTGATAAAATGAAAAAAGGAAGGGACAAAACATAAGCGAATGATCAATTGAAAGAATAGCAAGACTTGGATTATCTGAATTTAGAGGATTCATCATCAATCACTGTCAAGAATGCTCCTGCTGCTGCAAATTAAATATACCTTCTGCAGAAATTATATATCTTCTGTTAACCTTACCTAGATCTGATCTTCTAGATTATACTCATAGTCAGATGTACATTCATAACAAGTATATTAACCTCTACTAGTAGCGAGCAAGCTTTTAATTGCCAACAGCAAATATACAATTAGTGTTATATCTCTGCTTGAACAAAATGGATGAAGTGATACTGTAGCTAGGTAAAGAAAAGAAGTGATCTATTGAACTGAGGTCAATCAGCACATACAGTTTCAGAATATATGATATTACCTTTCAGCAAATACCCAACAAGAAATGAATTGGCTAGACGATATGATATCAAGTAATTAATTTCATGGAGATTGATCAGTTGCAGCAGGAGCCTTCTCAATCTCATCAGAAACCCTATTCTCTGATGCAGCAGCACAGGTTTCAGTTTGCTGTTTGTCGCTTCGAGCGGAGCTCAAGCTTGCTGATTTTGTGGTAGCCGAAGAATTTTGATGAAGAAGATGAGCTTTACTACTTTTCTGGATTTTGTCCCTCTCAGCTTGCCTGTGTTTATGGAGGTACCTGGCAATGGCATCAGCATAATTATCAAACCCTAAGGCAGTTAGGGCCCAACAGATGTCATCCCCATTAACGGTCTTGCGATTCTCTTTGTGACACTTGTCAGAAGCTTCCTCTGTCACAAAGCTTATGAACTCAGTCGCGCACTCTTGCATGATCTGCTTGCCTTCTTTTGAGATCTTTGCACTCCTCGGAAGTATTTGCTTCATTATCCTCCCCACGTTTGCTATCGGCAACAGCCTCTCATCCTCCATTTCATCTAACCTCAACAGACTAAACAGCAAACTTAGTTATAAATATAAAAAATTAAAAGCACACCGTGCTATCTTGGTTATATATTTATACATACACACACCGTGCTATCTTAGTTATATATATAAAAAAAATTAAAAGCACGATTGTTCTTGGTGCCGCCTACTTAATTTTATAAAGTTTTTATGTTTGATGAGAGAAAGCAATTGTTCGGGAAATACGATATGAATGTTGCATGTTAAGGCATCAATATTTTCATCGTCGGAAGATATTAATTTATAATCATACTAAATTCAAATTAGTCATGATTTGAATCGCAAGAGATTGTACCTTTTAATATATATCTGGAAATTTATTGCTTTACTGCTAGCTATGATATGTTATTTGTGTTTCGATTACACAATAGTCACAAATTACAACCTAAGATAAAGCATAAAAAAGTTAATTAGATTCAAGAAGTATACAAGAATGATTTGTTACCGAGATGTCGAGGTAGAATATGAACGACTGAATTGCTAGCTGGATAAGATGACAGCATGGTGGCTTATGTATATAGATATAGTGTTTCCTATATATGTAGATGATGCATTAGTGTGTTTACATAATTTTTGAAGATGGAATCAAATTGTGTGGTTAAGTCTCTGCTCGTTTTCTATTTTGGGTTGTCATAAAGCTGAAAAGGGACATGAATCAGAAACGACATCAAGGACAAGAGATAACTTTGAAAATTTTCAGTTTTGGAATCAAACGCTTACTATACTTACCACTTACCAGCTTTGGTCCATCGATGGTCCCAATGGCTATTCCACCAATATCCGTAAAAATAGGACCCTTTAATGGTTAGTTTAACTGTTTAAGACATTAATATAACAATTAACCTGTTATATTCGTACCATTCATATTAGTGGAGCTAGCACATTTATGAGTTGTCAAGTTGTGGGACGTACAAATTCCCACATAATTGTTCCAAAAAAAAAATCACCACAGTACTCTGTAGTGGGAATATTTATCATTTCCTTCCTTTCATAAATTAATCTGAATAAGTCAGGCGTTTGGTCGACTTCTGATAAAACTTAATTTGAATGTTTACATTCTCAACAACTCTACACTTTCAAAGACTAAGAGTGTGGATGCTGTAACGGAGAATCGATAGCTGATAAGTTGTATATTTCATATTATTTGACAATATCGTGCTTCTTTCAAATTATTTTATTTGGAACAGGTCCAATGATTTTAATCTCTTGGTTTTTAATAAATATGTGAAGAATGAAGCCAAAACCAACTCATTCTTCCGGGCACTATTAAGTATAATAAATGTGAGCACCTCTTCAAAATAATGTTTGTATTTGACATTTTAGCTCGATGTTATGGGGGATTATCTCTACTAAATCTAACTCTTTTTTTATAAGCATATGTTTTCTCCTATTAGATATAATTATATTCTAAGAAGTATTAATAGATATTAAATGTGGATACATTTTTTAAGCAAAATTTCAAATATGGATCCTCCATGTTGATACTGACCCCGAGCCCTATTAGTTAGATTAAACTCTTGTTGGTGAAATGTACTATAGTTCAATTTAGTCTCCTTGAACCAATGACCAATTGGATTGCTGAGTTTTTTTCGATCGTTGTCATTAGATACTTCACATAATATAAATTTAAATATTAATTTATAATATTACGAGAGAAAGTCTATTCCTTTTAATTCCAATCCAGAGACAGGTTGGTTCCAGCTTCTACTTAAAATGGGCTCAAGACCTTCTTAAGTTGATGATCCCAC
>JANTPZ010147989.1:22767-35051 GCA_025593235.1 Vachellia pachyceras | reverse complement strand
CTTTTTAAACACACTAAATTTCTAAAATACTCATGGTCTCAAATAAATAGATATAATCTTATAGGACATAGTTATAAAATTTAAATGTATATTTTTATAGCCTTCTGCAAATAAAACTCAAACTAGATAGAAATCTAAATTTCAAACTATTTTCTAATATACATAATATTGCTACCGTTAGAAAGAGAAAAATATTTAGAACAACTTTCATAAATAGAGTTTACTTGCCTAAATAAGACATTTTACTTGCCTAAATAATCCCAGAAGCAGAACCTTTAAACTGGAAACTACCTTTCTCCACCTTCTTCTTTATCCAACACCCTCCTCTCTCCACCAGAAAGTGTGTGTGTGCATGTGTTGGGGGTGTGGGGGTATTTATTGATGTAGATGCAAATGAAAAGGATTATGATATCAAAAGATACAGGGGAATGATTGGATCTTTGCTTTATCTCACAGTAAGTAGACCTGACATTCAATTCAGTGTTGGAATGTGTGCTCGTTATCAAGCTGCTCCAAAGGAATCTCATGCTGAAAATGTCAAGAGAATTCTCAGATATCTGGCTGGTACCACTGATATTGGACTATGGTATCCCAAAGGAAGCAGTGGAGAATTAATTGCCTATTTAGACTCTGATCATGTTGGATATAAAATAGACAGAAAAAGCACTAGTGGCCAATGTCAATTCCTTGGAGGAGCCCTGGTTTCCTGGTTCTGCAAAAAGCAATCAACAGTATCATTATCATCCACAGAAGCTGAATATATTGCTGCTGCAAGCTGTTATGCTCAAGTATTATGGATGACACAGCAACTTTAGGATCTGGGAATGAATTTCAAAGAAATCCCTATATACTTTGATAACACAAGCACAACAAATCTTTCAAAGAACCATATGCATCACTCAAGAACCAAGCACATTGACATTGACATCATTTTATAAGAGATCATGTGCAAAATAAAGACATTAAGGTTGAATTCATTCCTACTCATCTTCAGCTGGCTGACATCTTCATAAAACCATTGGCTAGAGAACAATTCATAAATATCAGAAGAGAATTGGGAATGGTAAATCCCAATGAATTGTAAGTATAATGTTGATTTAATGTTATTTTGATGATTATATCATTACTAACTTAAGCTTCGGAGTATTTTAACTAAGTTTTGTAGGTGTTGAATCAAACATTTGAAGTCAAAACTCAAGTACTGAAGGCAAAGAAAAGAAGTGTTGAACGATTTTTGATGAACACTCAAGTGTTATGAAATATTACTCGAGTGTTAATTGCTTAATATGATGAAATACTCGAGTTTCAGGTTCAAGTGATGACTTATGGAGCAACATTTGAGTTCTGGGAACCAACACTCGAGTACTGAGCATCATTGGAAGTCAAATACCCGAGTATTGAATGAAAGTAAAGGTAATACTCGAGTGTGGTAAGTTTTTTTAAAGGGAATCATGATATTCAAATATTGAAAGGTCAATACTCGAGTGTTGAAGTGATTTAATGGCACAGGACCCCGATACTCAAGTATTCCATGGTAATACTCGAGTGAGAGATCTTTTAAGGAAAAGGGGACCCCAATACTCGAGTACTGGAAAACTAATACTCGAGTGTTGGCAAGCGAGGTTCAACACTCGAGCACTCAAAGCTGATACTGAGTACTAGCTTTCTGTTCATCTTCTTTCATGCAATACTCGAGTGCTGTGTCCCAACACTCGAAGTGCTTAGCTTGTTTTCACTCAACACTCGAGTACTGAAACTCAATGCTTGAGTGTTGGCTTGTCTGATTCTCTAAAACCCCTTATCGTCAGACACTCGAACCCTAACCCCATTTCATTCACTCGAGTTCTCCCTGATTCATCCACGCAATTGATGCACCTCTCTCAAATTAGTTTCAAACTTGTTCGGAAAATTCTATACACCAAAACCCCTCCATTTATTCCATTAAAAACACCTTTAACCCACAGATTTCCCATTATTCATTACCCGCGCTCTCAGCATTCTGTGCTTCCAAATTTCACCAAAATCTCAAACTTCTTGATCCCAAATTATCATGGCTCGTACCAAGAAGAGCTTCATTGATTTCATTATCCACTCTTCAAGAAAGCTTGTATCATTAAATTCCTTTGTAAACTCGAGAGATATTCAAGGTTGGGACCTTGATTTTGTAAGGTTGAGATTTGGTCAGAAAAAATAGAGCGTGAGACTCTGTTTCAGTGCAACTTGTAAGGGGGAGTGAGAATCTCCATTTTAAAGGCTGGTGAGCCTAATTTATCTGTGATTAGTGGATTACAAAGTTCAGAGGCGCTCTGAGGACTGGACGTAGGTCAGAGGGACCGAACCAGGATAAATCTCTTTGTTCATCTTTCCTTTTCTCTTGGTGACATTGTTCTTACTTTTGTGTTTTAAGTTTTAATATTTTTTTAAGTGACCAATTCACCCCCCCTCTTGGTCAAATCTTACACTAACACTTACCAAATTAAATGGTAACACATTACCATAGATGCATTTACAAATATCTTAAATTACCATCTCTCTATCTTTAACATCTTATTCATGGTTTTTTGCTTAGTCGATATTAAGCCAATTATACCTTTATTTGCATTAGCATCTTTAACAAATGTCTCTTGAAATACTTCAAGACTATTTGCATCTTTACTTTTCTCTTTACTTTCTAGCATTTTAACAAATAGCTCCTTAACATCATTGGGAGCACTAGTACAAGCACTAACAATCTTTTTAGTTCCCCCAAATGATATTTCATCCTAGCTATACCGCCCCAACATTTATGTTAGCAATATTTGCACTCAACCGTAAGTCTATGAGGAGGAACGTTTTTAAATGATTCCATGTAATATCTATTTCCTTCTTAAAAGGGTGGAAAGCAACAGGCTTAACAAAATAAAATAGCCATAAAAGAACTACTAACAACCAATAATAATTTAAAAGGGTGGAAAAATAGACTTACCAAAAAATAACGTGATGATATATTGGTGGGATCATATAACTTTGATTGGTTTCAAATTAATTAACTTCATGAATGAAAAGCATTTAAAAAATATAAGAAATAAGAAAGTCTTCCTATTTATTATTTATGGTGATTTTCTCCCAAATTAATTAAGGATTTAAAATAAAAAGTGTCAAAAAATGAAAATAGTAAAAAAGTTTCTCATTTATGTTGATTGATTTCACATTAAGCAATTTTTATAACTGAAAAAATAAAAAAGATATAAAATAAAAAATTTGTGGAAACCCTACTTGTTTCTTATAAAAAAGAAAGTAAGGGTTGAAGCAAGTAGTTGGTCTTTTCGGAGCAAAAAGTTAGAGAATGAGGCAAGAGGTACACTATTCTATCATCCCCTCTTTAATTCATATATATGGACTACCTTCATTTGTTTCTTTAAATAACATGCAAATAGGAAACTTTATTTGTATTTGAAGAAGCTTCGTCAGTTTTTCAAAGAGGTGAAGGAATCACATTTTTTTAAAATGCATGAATAATAATATTTAAAAAAGGAAAAACTTTTTTTCCTGAAAAAGCAAAGGAAAAATATTATGAAGTAATTTTGCATTGTGTGAGGTTTTTAAAACCTCCTCAGGTGAAATTGATTATACTTCTTTGTGAGGTTTTGGGAAGCTCCTAAGGAAATATAACCTGTTTTTTAAGAAATTCCTTTGTCATTTACTAATGATAAGAGATTTTTTAAAATAAAAAACCAATAAATAAAAAAAATACCTTTTTTAGTGAATGAAACTAATCAAATAATACATTTTTACTCTAAATTATGTGAACTTTTGAATCCTCTAAAGGGTACGTAGGCCCTAAGTTTTCATCCTAGGTTAAGCCCAAACTTATAAGCCTTTTTTCTTTTTTTATTTCTTTTTATTTCTTTTTTATTTTGTCTTTCATTTGATATTTCTCTTTGCCAATTCAATTTTTCGTTTTTCACTTTTATTTTCCCTTTTTATTTTATTCTCTTAGCAATTTTTTTTATTTTTCTCTTTCTCTTTTATTTTTCATTTTTATTATATTTTCTCTTAGTAAGTAAATATTGCTTTCTCTTATTTTTGTTGGGTAATTAGAATTTCATCCTAGGCCATATTATTTTAAATAACAAACTTAAGGTAACAATTTTCATGAACGGGTGTTGTGGGTGCCTAATATCTTCCCTATATACAATTGACTCCCGAACCCTATTCTATTTTTGTAGACCATATTTTTGTAAGAAAAAGGTTTCCAGAAGTACCATCTTTTTAAAAATTTGGTGGCGACTTTTAATCCCAAATTTTGGACCCACAACCTTTTAAACCAAAATTTAACTTTTAAATCACCATCTTAAATATTTTTAGAAATTTGGGTAGCACTTTCCCTTAGGTTTTTGCTTCACAAAATAGAATCTCCTCAACAACAATCACAACAAAAGTCATAATCACCAACAACAACATTAATCAAGCTTGATTTCAAGATTTACCACTTCTAAATGAGATATTTCTCACTTTTTCTTTCTACTTGAGCTCTCTAGATCTTCTCTTTGCTCTTCAAAAACACCAAATCAAGAGAACTTTAAGAGAATAGAGGTTTTCTTAACTCAAGAAATTAGCAAGAATGGAAGATTTAGTACCAAAACTTGCAATTTCTTGCTCATATTTGTTTCTTCACTTTCATCAATTTCTCTTCTCTCTTCTAAAGTTAGGCCACAACGTGAAAATGGAGAGGGGGAGGAGAGACTAGGTTGAGGAAGTGAAGAAACAAGAGGAGCAAGAAATTGGTAAATTTTGGTGCTCAAACTTCCATTGTTGCTATTTTCTTGAGTTAAGACAACCTCTAATCTCTTGAACTTCTCTTGATTTGGTGTTCTTAAAGAGCACATATGTAGAATTTGGGCATACTTAATGATTCCAACTTGTTTGCAACCCACGTGTTATTTGGATCACAAGGGTGGACCCAAAAAAAGTTTGCATAGCAAATGCAACTTATTTGAGAGAAGGAGAGAAATAGTCTTACGGAGAGAGTGAGGAGAGGTATTTCCGTATGTCTGAAATGTAAGCAGGTGAATCCCATATATTGAATTATGTGATAATTGCCCACCACAACTGTTCCCGCTTTGCTCCCTTCATAATTGTTCCTGCTTGACTCTTGAATTTAATGCATTCTGGGAAATCACAATTTTATTCCCATAGGTTTACTTATTTACGCATCCGTCCCAATACATGATTTTGGGCCTAATCCATGAAGGGTGGTCCATATTCCAACACCTCCCACTCACACTTGGTGGATTAGGAATTGTGGGTCTCGACCTTTCTCTCTCCTTTCTTCATACAAGGTGCTTTGCAATGACCGCATGGGCATTACGTCTTTTAGATGTTTATACTAGAAATCTTTCTTGCAAGACCAGCACAAAACAACCTTTCTTCATGTAGCTTGAATTTAGTATTATGCTTCATATGTCCTAGATTTAACCAAAAATATACTTTCACTTGACGAATCTAATCCCTCTCAAGTTTGCATAAAACTTAGATCATTTTTCTCATATGCGTGGTATCCACACTTATGAAATCACGATTAATATCACAAGGGACATGTCATAGACACCAGCATAGTTGTGCATTTTTAGTTAATCTTTCCTTTTCCCATATATCATTTTGATATAATTCAACCGCTTTCCTAACATATTACCTTGTATCGCATCCATCATGATCATAGGATGTACGTTAAGGTAGCAGTCATTGAAGTATACCTCCATGATAATGTCAAAGGACATAATAGAAGGGTTAAGGTGATATTTTAACAATTAAGTTTTGCTCGAAGAGCGTCTGGCACCAAAAAGTTTCAAAAGGGGTAAAATACACATAATGTTACAAAAGTGGTGCAAAAAAAAAAACAACAACGTTAAATCTAACTGAACGATCTGTTACTTTCAATAGTGGGTCCCACAAATCAGTTTTCTCTCTCTCTCTCTCTCCCCCCTAACCACGTTATCTCTCCTTCATTTCTTCCTCTTTCCCTCTCTCTCCTATAAGAAGTTGGGTAGATGTAGGATCCATAAATGACTGGAAGGAAAGGTAAGTGAAAGCATGCATAGGTCGATAGATAGAAAGAGGGAAAGTTTTTGAAGATAAGCAATACTGGGATTAGTCTGGGCAAAGGTGGCAGTACCGATGAAGTCGCAAGAGCCAGGGGCTCGACTCTTATGCTGATAATAGTTGTTAAAGGCATAGGAGGTATGGGCTTGAATGGTGTTCAGAAGGAAACAAAGGCTGTCAGACTAAATAGATAGGCATGCGCAGTCCAACGCTGTTTGGAGGGCTTAGCTGCTGGCGTCACTTCTAGCAACACACTAGCTGCCTCCTCCAACTGCCAACACTTGGCCTTGGATGGCCATGTAGAGAGCGATGACAATGGAGACCAGAAGGAGGAGGGCAGGTAGTAGAATTGCCACTAGAACTGCCATATGATTATTTGAAAGAATCAAGCCTCTAAGTGGTGGTTTTTCTTATTAATTATTTTTTCTGGAAAAGAAAGTAATGGAAAGCAGAAGATAAACAGAGAATTTGAGAAGAATTGTTCCCAACATTCTCTGGGCCTCTGATACGTCATGGACGTTGATTATATAGTTGGGCCTTTTGAGTGCTAAAGATTATGCTTGCAAATAGAATACTTAATCAAAAGTCATAGATGTTGGTTCTACAGTTGGTCCTTTTGAGTGTTAAAAGTAATGAAGATGAGATGACGTGGTCAGGAGAGAGAGGGCAAACTGACTTGTGGGACTCACCGTTAAAAGTAATGGACCGTTTGGTTAGATTTAACGGTGTTGTTTTTTCTTGCACCACTTTTGTAAAGTTATGTGTATTTTTGCTACTTTCGAAACTTTTTGGTGCTAGACGCTCCTCGAGCAAAACTTAATTGTTAAAATTGCACCTTAACCCTAAATAGAAATGTTAATTTCTTGGGACTCACATAGCAATGAAGCAAGGATCCACTCACTTGCTTCCTTTTTGCTATTCTGTATCACATGTGGTATGAATCACATGCTACGGTGTTTCTCTTATACCATAATAGCGTACATCATTTTGAAATATATTATCAACACCGTACAAACTTTTAGTCTAGATGTTCACAACATCTAAACCTAAACTCTTCTAACTCTCTCATCTTATGTGATGTCACTATTGATGAATTTGTTGTCTGGTAACAGGCATCATGGGAGTGGGTTCCCATGATTTGATCCATGTTTTATATATATTGGATCTCATATTGACATGCTACATTATTGCCGAAGCGATATTATTTGTATTTCTTCTCTACATATAAGCATTCATGTTGCTTTACTGGTTAATACAAGTGTCTCATCTTTGTATACTCCTCCTGAGTATCAAAGGCGGTCCCTCGTGTGAGAGAGCCTACCTCATTTGCCTTGATAATATACTAGACATTGTATACTTGTACATAGACACATCAATAAACAATAAAAAATAAATACTTTAATAATAAATTTAATACATAGTCATTACAATTTTACGTTTTACGCGTACCAATAACCCTTACATACTTTTCAAACATCTTTGGCTATTAGTTTAATTAGGGGATATATGACCATATTCTTGGTCGAAATGTGTCATACATTAATCACTTTCTGTGCTACGTAATCTTTTACAAAGTTATACTTAATATCAATGTGCTTAGTCTTGCTATGATATTTGGGGTTTTTGTGTAGGCTATGACTACAGTATTGTCGCAATATATTAACACAGGATTGGTACTCTAATTTCCAAATCCAAGTTGTTTAATAAATCCCTTCAACCATATAGTCTCCTGTATTACTGCAATGCATGCCATAAACTCAGCCTCCATAGAATGTAGGGCTAGGCATGTCTATTTCTTGCTACTCAATCTTACGGTGCCATTATAAACCAAGAAAACATCACATGAAGTTGAACTTCGTTCAACTTTATCTCTACCTATATTAGCATCAGAGTATCCAACTAGCCGGAAATTGCTCTTTTAATGTGCCCTTTAAGTATCTCAGTATCCTTTTCACTGCTTCCAATGTTGTTCACCAGGATTTAACTAGAATCTACTTACCACTTACCAGTCTAACCACATAACAAATATTTGGTCGTGTATACATCATTGCATACATTAGACTTCCAACGGTACTAGCATATAAAACTCTTTCCATTTTCTTTTTAACTGATTCAGTTTTGGACACATATCAAGATTCAGGTTGGTACCATTAGCTACTGGGGTGTCTAGGGGGCCTCCTATTCCTCCAATATATATACTGCACCTTACTGTACTAGATATCCTAATTTTCACCATTCATTTTATCCCATTTGTTCAGCTCGACAATTATGCTTTTCATTACCATTTCTAAGTCTGAGGTGACAAGGTATTTTATCAACAAATATTTTCTTATAGAGTTGGGTTTTTTGCGATTATGTAGCACAACACAATATACATTGTCTTATACTTATATCATTCTTAACAAGAAGATAATTTCATCAATAGATTTGTGATCAAGAGAATATGTTTGTATCTCCCATCACACAAACACTAGTAACTACATCATTTTCTTTCAAGAATCTTCATATAATACTTTTTAAATTAAATTGTTAACTTTTAAAAGTCTCGTCTTCTAAAAGCTCCATCTTATTATAAAAAATATAACATGGTGACATATCATGTGAAAAACAATAACTATTTCACAATAATTCACATAAACTAAACATATTATTTTTAATTATACATGAAGTCATAGAGGGAAACACATTAACAAAACTTAGAGGGAAAACCCATTAATATAAATTACAATACATCTTTAGATATCTGAACAACAATAATCAAGAATTTCTTTCCTTAGTCTTCTAAAATATTGGTTATTATTCAGCATAAATCTTGTTGTTCCCTTTCCTGGATCAACTGAAATAGTGGTTAATGCAAAGGTACCTGCAGCTCTTACGGTCGTGCGATATTTATCATCACGCTCACATAGAATCTATAGATTCATTATCAGTTATGCTGTTGACATAGCTTGTAATGACACCATATATGATTTTTATTTTCTTAATTTTGACAATCCTCATTGTGTCATATTCTGCCATTGTCACTGCTATAGCAGGGGAAAAAGGTTGGTCAACTCTTCATCACAATCCTGAGGTTTTGAAGTGAATGAGAATGAAGACTTTAGACTAGGGTCTGACTATACCTCCTGAGGTTCCTTTTGACCTCCCTCAATGTTTTGATTAGGATCCTCATCTGATCCTCCTTGGGGTCTTCCTCAGGTTCTCCATAAGGGTCTTCCTCAGGATCCTCTTCAAGATCATCCTGTGGACCTTCTTGAGGGTCTTCTTCGGGATCCTCTTCAAGATCATCTTCTTCTAGTTCATCCTCGAAATTCTCTTCTAACTCTTGTTCAAGATTTTTATTGGGAATGTAATCATCCATATATTCAATATACATTGATCCGTAAAACAGTGTTTCAGTGCTATATGAGATTTCTTGCTCCATTATTTTTCCTCAAACATGATTTTGGAATTATTGTTAAGAATGTTTCAAGAAATCTTTAGTTAAGCACTGCTTTATGTTAAAAACATACTCTAAATTTCTCTAAAATAGGCAAATGTCATATCATAATGAAGATCTTGAATTTGAGGATTTTTAAGAATCGCCCGTGTCTTATTTGGATGGTTCACGCGCCCTCACACGCCTCGAGAATTTTAATTCCAAAAAAAATTTGTAAAATGGGACAAAGCCTACTCTCAGGGGTGGCGTGTGTAATGCATACGCCACCGTGAAGTCTTCTGTTCAGAACACATGCTGTCCAAGTGGATTCAACACATTGCCAGGGTGTTAATAGGGTGGTCCATGTGCCCAATAAACTTGCCACGTGGCCTTACCCGCCACTTGGCCAACCTACCCTCATGTTTTTTTCATGTTATAAATTTTATTTGTATTTTCTTCACATAAAGGTCCTATAGCTCAGTCGTAATGTACAAGGTTATTAACCTTGTGGTCCTAGGTTTAAATCGACCTAGGGCTTTCAGTTTTCTATTAGGCCACTTTGGCCCAATCGATTCAATAGTTTTTTCTAATCGCCTAATTTTTTTGTTACTTGTAGTAAGACATTATGTATTACTAGGAACCTAAATGGCATCGTTTCGAGCGATTGAGGTGAGTCTAACGGTATGCCAAAATGCATTGTTTCGATGCTTCCTTCCAGAGGGTTGGGTTGATTTACCCGACCCAATCTGTGTCTCATCCTTCTCGTGCTGCACATTAAGCCATTTTTTTAAATAGGGGATTGTTACTATTTATCATCCCTGACTTGCAGCCGGGTCAAGGACAAACTCAGTTTTTCCTTTGTATCTTCATTGTTACATGTCTGTTTTTCACATTCTTGGTGTCAATTTCTTTATTTTGATGAGCTCTACATAATAGAAGTATTTTTGAAGTTGGTTCTTTTTCTTTTTTTGGAAAAATGCAATGAAACACCTGACCCATTTTTGCTCAATAATTTCATCGTCGAGTGTCCGTTCTTCATGTTCTTGTTGTCCACGTCTTCATGTTGACGAGCACTACACGATGGATATATTTTTAAGCTGAAAAGGTCATTTTCTAAAGACATACAATTTCTACATGTGTATGTATATACAGGCATACTAAAGATTATACAAAAAAGGAACAACAATATATTCTGAAAATCAGAAGGTATACAATAAATCTAAAAAATATACACAGTGTAGTGCAACTCATGAACATGCTTGCAAAAAAAATTCATGTTTGTTGAGTAAAAGATTACCTCAGGAACTAAATGTTGGGATCAGTACATACATGCAGTGGAATTTAAAATTTTCTAATTCCAAATACGGATATGTCAAAGGCGTCTAGATCGAGGAGATGAAGGCGTACCTTTTGCGTTTCAAGATCGTCTCTTCCTTTGCATCTGGATCTCTTCATATTCCACAATGTCCCACATTCATTCCACAACGTCCCGCGTTCTTACTTTCGATCATGAGGAGCCGATGTTCTTTCAATCGCCTCCCTCTACCAGTATCCACGCGAACAGTCTCCAACAATAGCAGCGTGCTAGCGCCTCTTTGTTTCACTCTCTCTCTCTAGGGTTTCGTGGCTCAAGAATGAGTTCAAAATACCGAATGGGATGCCTCTTCTGTTCATGAGCACTTATATTTATAAAGCTCATAGAGTGCATCATAATAAAGGATTAATCTTTTATTAATCTTGAAAAATTTGAATTTTAATTTCAAAAGGATATTCTAGATCTAATCTTGAATTTCGAATTTCAAAAGATATTCTAGATCTAATCTTGAATTTTGAATTTCAAAAAGATATTCAAGATCTGATCTTGAAATTCGAAATTTGAAATTTAAAATGTTAAATTCAAATTTTGCAATCTTAATCTAGATTAAATTGATCTGATCAAATCATATCCATGTAATTAATCCAAATAATGAGCCAACAAATTTAATTTATCCTTATAAATTAAATTGACGTTAGTTTTTTAATTTATCAAATAAATTAAACTAACATACACAAATATTATTTATATAATATTGTGCAATTTTGAATTTCAACATATATGCACGTATATTTAAAATTCGAATAAACCCTAGAAATAAAGCTTATGTTGGGTTGTTCTTGCGTGCGACCCTGTAGGCTCATATAAAGTTGGTAGTGGGCTAAACTCAACATTATCCCACAAGTTGCAAGTGGTCTCTAGCAAGACATTACGACTACCCAAATCATACGGGGATCATTAACACGATGCAACCTTTCATGCAACCACATCACATCCCTTTTGTCACGCCATATTTCGATCAAGGATGAGGCATAGATGACGTCATCCTCCTATTCCCAACCATTACTTTCTCGATCCCTGAGTAGTTTGATTAAAGAAACGAAAACCCCTTTTCGTTACAGCATGGCCATACATTTCTCAGACTCACTCATCGAGGGGCCCAGTAATATCTCTCAACTAATGTGAGGGACAAATCCCATCTTGAACACTCATATTCCTCCACATGAAAAACCCCTAAGCCCGATCATAGTTTTTATCATCACCCGGTCAAAGATGACTTTTGACTAGGTCAAAGCTTAGCGACTCTCATGTAGGAATCCATAATGATCTCAGGCATTGTGATATGATTACATATGAGATAAGCTAATGGCTTAATCCATGTAGCTTTCTCATAGCGGGTCGGTCCAGTACCTTGTACTCTTACAAGTGCCTATGACTTTGACTTGTATCTCCATACCTTATCAAAGTCAT
>JANTPZ010147989.1:0-15669 GCA_025593235.1 Vachellia pachyceras | reverse complement strand
TTTTCAAAAGCATCAAACCAAATTCCAAATCCTGCAACATTTTCCCCTTTTGATGATAACAAACCATAAGTTGGAATTAAAAAATAAATACCATAAATATAGGTAGTTAAAGTCAGTAGCAGATAGTAAGCATAATTCTCAGAGAGTAAGCAGTTAAAGTTAACATAAGACAGTACTCGAATGTTGTGAAACTTGAATCTAAAACTTCCAGTTTTTGTTGCCAATTTTCAAAAGCATCAAACCAAATTCCAAATCCTGCAACATTTTCCCCTTTTGATGATAACAAACCATAAGTTGGAATTAAAAAATAAATACCATAAATATAGGTAGTTAAAGTCAGTAGCAGATAGTAAGCATAATTCTCAGAGAGTAAGCAGTTAAAGTTAACATAAGACAGTACTCGAATGTTGTGAAACTTGAATCTAAAACTTCCAGTTTTTGTTGCCAATTTTCAAAAGCATCAAACCAAATTCCAAATCCTGCAACATTTTCCCCTTTTGATGATAACAAACCATAAGTTGGAATTAAAAAATAAATACCATAAATATAGGTAGTTAAAGTCAGTAGCAGATAGTAAGCATAATTCTCAGAGAGTAAGCAGTTAAAGTTAACATAAGACAGTAAGCAAATGTATCATATAAACCCAAAGTCAAAAAGCGAAGTCAAACTACATAATGTCAAAGTACATAATGACATTATGTACTGCACGCTATGGAACTGCGAGTTCTTAGAATTTAGGACTCGAGTTTTTGAAATGAAAAAATTCTTTTTCAAACTTTTGCAAAACTGTTACATAACTTGGGTTTTCAAAAACATGGGACTCGAGTTTCAAAATGTTAATGGCATAATGTCAAAGCCAGAAAGAGAAGTCAAACTACATAATGTTAAAGTACATAATGAAATTATCAAAAAAATAAACTCAGAAGACTCAGAGCTAAACTTAGAATTTGGTCCGACTGAGCCACAAAATGTAAACTTAGGTTGTTGGTTGGCCTTGAAAATGAATCAAGAATATTAAATGTGATTTCCAAGGATTGTACAGCGACAACCCTAGGGTCGTTCTCTCCGAAAGCTAGTGTTTCGTACCACTAATCCTTAGTTTGTGATTATGCTTGCGATGTAAATGCAATCGGTTTTCAAATCAAACTATGATATGTACCTAAACTAATTACGAAATAAAATTTGGTTTTGGTATTTTCTGGATGAAAGAGAGATTACATCATATTTGAGTATGAAAAGTGTATGTGATATGGATTCCTCTTGAAAACGAATTGTGCCATCATAGTTCATAAAGGATTAGGGAAAAGCATCGACTTTCGCACTAAGTTTCATAATTAAAACCCCAACAACTCGTCAGGTTGAAAATCTCATGAAATGAACTCCATTTCATGAAATCCTTTAAGAACACTTAGTGTGTGTATGGCAATCACAAAGTGACAAAATCAACTCCATACATTGTTGACTCTAAAACCAAGCACAACTAGGATGATAGAAGAGAACAAGATTTCATTGAATAAGCAAAATGAACTCCATTCTATATTGTCAATCAAAAAACAACTCAATACACAATAATCCAAGTTTGGCTCAACCGAGACCAAGCATTTACACACAAATTACAAAGTCCAACTTGGAATCCAAGTAATCTATAATGTAAATACAGATTGAAAGCAAATACTCCCCTTTCAGCACTTCAAACTTTGGCTCACTTCATCATCAAGAGGATGGAGATGCTCAGCTCCTCATGGATGGTGGAATCGAGCTACGTCTGGGTGATTGAGGCATGATAGATGGATAGATGTGGTGAAAATGGAGTAGGGTTTGTGTGCGTGTGAAAGATGAGGGAATATGTGTGTTTGCCTCCCTTTCTCTTCTCTCTTCAGCTGTCTTTCACCCCCTCTATGAAAATACCCTAAATGGAATGAATAAATCATTCTGGGTCGATCTCTAAAGTTGGGTCGGGTTATTTTTTATCTGGAGTAAAAATCTGGTACTGCGCGATATTCGCTGCGGTGAACTTGAGGTTTCACCGTGGTGAACCTCTCCTGAGAGTTCTTGCCTGCTAATTGAACTTTGGCTGCAGCGAACTTTAAATTGCGCCGCGGTGAAATGCTCCAAAGCTACTTCTCTTGCCTTTTGTACAGAGTTCCTGAAATGAAATAGCAAATATTGGCAGTATCATTTGCTCATGATGGAATTTAAGCACAATAAATCATTATTTATGGCATGTGTACCCAAAATCACACTAATCCAAATCAACAACTCCTAATCTCAAATTAAGCACAAAAAGGGTCATGTATGGGCTAAAATTGACTCTAAGACTCTAGAAATTCAAGTAGAAAACTAATACAAATAAAGCTTAATCAAAATTCATCTCCCCCTTTTTGTTATCAGTTAAAGAAGGTGAGGAGGAGGAGAGGAAGTAGGGATATCTTAGGTCTTAGAGGGTAAAGGAATAGAAGTCTCATGAGAAGGTGGAGAGGTCTGCACAGAAGGATCAGGGACAGGATCCAACGGCTAAGCAAAAGCAGCGAAATCAATCAGAGCCAGCAACCTTTCATATGATGAAGTCTAACAACCAGCAGTAGTAGGAGCAGGAGTTTTCTAAGTGCCTCTGACAAACTGCCCAAGTGACTCAACTCTGCTATCCATGGACTGCACAAAACTGATCAGAGAAGAAAATCATAAAGGTATAATCAAATTATGCAAGTCCTATAAGTTTGGCAATATATATTTTTCCTTAAAATAGCTTAACTATTAAGCCTACAGTGATAGCTACTATCAAACTGTTGGCTCCTTCCCTTCACGCCTCGAACCACTAAGTTCTTCTCCTGAAAAAAATATATATCCATAGGGTGAGACATAAAGTCCCAGTAACCAACAATCAATTCATAGAATATACAATATGGGATTATAAGTCAGTGAAGTAGTGCTAATATACAATATTCAAACAAAATAATGTTTTCCATTCAATACAATCAGAATGCATAAGTGATCCCTCCAACCTACTCCTCCATATTACTCCTGGCCTCCCACTGGGTCTAGGCTGACTCCACACTTAAATGTGAGTCACAATAAAACCTGGCCTCCCCCTAGGTTTAGGCCGACTCCACACCTGAGTGTGAGTCAAAATAAAACCTGGCTCCCTTCTGACTCTAGGCCGACTCCCCACCTGAGTGTGAGTCACAATACAGCCAACCACTATGATCAGTAGTGGGACAATACATTCACATTACATTACACAAGTCCCATCATCACAAGATCACCCAACTACTTCCATACACATAATATTTCAATTCCTCATAAATGCATACATTCACAATATGTTACGGATAAAGATAAATTATGAATAGCTTATCAAACATATCTCTAAGCAAAACATAACTTTTTGTGCAAAACTCCAAAGCCAGTTTTCTTTGGCTCATTTTAAAGCTTGCAACATGAAATATTTTATTGGAAAAATTCAACTCATTTGGAGTTCATTTAACCTGTTTCACATCATGCTAAAGTATAGGGTTTGACCAACTTTACAATTACCATTTAGTCAAACTTGTTATTTCATAACTTCATAATTAGGCATACTAACTTCTAAACCTCTTTTGATCATGTTTAACCATTCATTTGGGAAGACTTAAAGCATACATTCACTACTCTGTAGCAACAACACATGTAGGAGTTTAGATTACACATTTACATAACATCCTTAATTAATGTAACATTAACTTTACATAACCAAAATATGATCAAAAGCATACACTAATCTTGCTTCAAGCATCATTTACTTTCTCCTTACCGTTGTATGAACTTCCACCTAGAAAATAGTTCGTGGGGGAGAATGAGATTTTGGGAAATCTCAATAGCAAAGCTTACTAACATACATAGAAATATTTCATGGCATTCTTTAAATTCAAGTAGAAATGTGTAACAATGTAAAATGTGTAACAAGCACATATCAATGCATATGGCCATAGCATAACATCACTCATAAACACTTTCAACAATGTAATAATCATCACCAAGTCATGCACATTTTCAAGATCATTTCACAACAATGTTGAGTAAAGTTAGAAAACTTTGCTACCTTTAGCTCTTAATTTCTCCTTAACTTGGATGCTTTCTTGATCACTTGAAAAACTAATTCCTTTCACCAAACTCTTGCCTACATAATTCACAACATTATGGTCATTAAACATAAGCCATTACCAAGGCAAAAATCAATGTAAAACTCCCTTAAACATCCCCTTGAATTATATAAGCCTTAAGACATCAAACTTGTCTTTAATGTCTTCTAATGCTTTCCTAAACTTATGCTCATTTTACCCTACACAAAAATCATTTTAAAGCCATTATAAGCATTAAAATCATCAAAAAAAAAACACTCCTTCATCAACTTTCCAGATCTGAACGAAAATTCCCCAAAAATAGAAAAATGTTTCTTTTCAAACTTTCAACTTGCACAATCACCATATCTTGCTTCCGTACTAGTTTTCCATGTCTTGTTTGGCTTAAATATAACGCTCCCATATCAAATGGAAATTTTGGCAGCATCTCCCCTTAGAGTTCTTCATCCCAAAATTTACAAAACCATCAAACAAGAGCCAAACAACCACAAGCTATACACCAAAATACTCCTTACAACACAAGGAGTCTTTTACACCCAATCATGAGTTCTAAATCCATCTCTTTCTAACTTTTGCTCTCAAGAACCCTAACTATCAAACTTGAGAAAGAGGAACTTGATCAAAATTCTAATCCATGGAAGTTGTAGAGGAGATCGCAAGGAGCAAGAATATGTATAGGTTTGAGTGCTTTAGTCTCTTAACTTGGATTTTTGGAAGCTTGCTCTTCTCTTGTTGGGTGAAAATGGCATCACTTTCTGTCCCAATTTCAGACCAAGAATGTCGGCTAAATGAGGAAGGAAATGAAGGGAATTGTGTTTATAAAAATCTCTTACAAATAATGGATGGCTAGGATGTGTTCTTGAAATTTAAGTTTAATCTAAGGGCTTAGATTTGGCCACACTTGAAATCACATGCCTAAATCTCATTGGTGGGAATAAAATAATGGTAACTAAAGAGTAACTAGGGGTTAAAACTTGGTTAGTGTAACACCGCCTATTTTCCCCTTATATGTTCATATGAGGTCTTTTGAACCACTCTTGGGCCTTAGATATTAAAATTTCACCCAAATTGTGAACTTGGATTTTAAAAAATGTAACAAAAATATTGTTACTATTCACGGGTCATTTTTTCCAGATTTATGGCCCAACTTTAAAAAATCATAATTAATTCTTGATAAGCGCTCCCGCAACTCCCTAGCATAAGCTCGTAAGATGCCGCGCAATATATCTCCCTAGCTAGATCGTACTCATCATCTATATCAGGTATTACCACAGCCTCATTCAATGTAGTTGAGTCCTGCATCAACTCCATGATGTTAGATCCCACATCCGAGAGCATCTCCTCTGTGGGTTTTCCTTAGCTGAGCTGGCTATGCCTCTAGGTGCTGTTACGATTGGCTCTGACGGCCCATCTTCTTCCATCTCGGGATCCGATTCTTCTTCTATCTCAACATCTAAATCATCCTCTTCAATGAAGTCCTCCAAACTATCATAGGATATCACTCCTTGGTTGACAGACGGTTCGGAATGCATGCTTACTTCGGGTGTTTTCGTATTAAAATACTTATCATCGGGGTTCGCGAATAAAGATTGATTAACTTCGTAATTATTCATGCTCATCTATCCATACATCCATTCAAAGCATAAATAGATAAATAAATCATCCAACTCAAATCATAATGCAATCAATGCACTCATCAATCACTTCACATAATAATGTAATAATACTGCGTAACTAGTATCACTATGGGCGCATAACGAACATAAGTTACCCAAAACCTATGCTTTGATACCACTAAGTGTAACACCTCATATTTTCTCTGTATATGTTCATATGAGGTCACTTTTGAACCACTCTTGGGCCTTAGATATTAAAATTCCACCCAAATTGTGAACTTGGATTTTAAAAAACATAACAAAAACATTGTTACTATTCACGGGTCATTTTTTCAGATTTCTGACCCAACTTTGAAAAATCATAATTAATTATAGAAAATTCTAAGTGGAGTGGTTCAAATTTCTAAATTTATCTTATTAAGTGACCTATAGGAGAAAAATATCATTGGCCCAAAACTTTCCCATTTGAATCAATTTATTGTGAAACCATTCACTATCCAATTGGTCAATTCCAGTTTTTCTGAGATTTTACCTTAAACTTTGGAAATTCATATCTCTCAAAATACACATCCAAATTTTGCAAACTTTATGTCATTTTAAATCTCACGGTGTGTAGTTTCTAACTGGAAAGTTTCAGCTCATTTGGAGCTTGTTTGATATTTTTCCTTTCCATGTGAAACAGACTCATTTTTTAGGGCCTTTGGAACCCCTTAACTTTGAAAACCAATTTTTGTTAACATTCACCAAAACCTCTTTTTGGTTCCTTAACTCTTCTTAAACATGCATGACTATTCCCTTATCATTCCTTGTTGGTTTTAGTCCATTTTTAGGCATGCATCATCATACATTCAGATGGTACCTTGTGTAGAGGTTTAGAGTTACAACCACAACAACCAAAAACTTCAAGAGAATTAGCACTCAAATATTTACACAAAAACCATGCAAGCAAGGAGCAACTTCTTCATTCATCAATAACTTTTTCCTTACCCTTGCTTGTGCTCCCACCTACATGGTTAGTTGGGGGAATGAGATTTGGAAATCCCAATAGCAAAACCACATAATCAAGATATTTTGAATGTGCATACATAACTTTAAAGCATGTGTATGAACATATAAACATGTGACACATCAAACTTCACTTTAATATGCATATGACCATAGTACAAAAGTCACATTTCATACACAAATCATGCATTTTAATTATCATAAAAGTTCATGTAACATTCACAACTCATTTTCATAAACATAAAAGGAGATTAGTAGGTTTTGCTACCTTTTCTTTGCTTTCTTTTACCCCACTTCAAAAGTGCTCTTGGATCTCTTTCAACGATGCTCTTGGAGATCTTAAAACCCTAAAAATCATGGCATAACATCCATATAAACATGCCATCACCAAGATACAACCAAACTTGTAAAAACACATAAAACCCTCTTTTGGTTTTCTAAGAGTCCTACAAGTTCAAGACTGATTTTTATGGCTCTTTAAGCTTCTAAAATCCATCTCTTAGCTTTACCCTACACAAAACATCATTTTGAAGCCAATGGAACCATTAAAATGCTCAAAAATACAGCCTTTCTATTTTTTTATTTAACTTGGATGAAAACAGCAAAAATAATGAAAGGAAGGGTTTTTCAACTTTGCTCATGAAACCATGTGTTTCCTTGCTTCCAAAACCCCTTTTCTTAACTTTGATCTACTCAAACACACCTTCCCTTAGACCAAAAGGAATTTGGGCAGCACTTCCCCATAAACTTGAGCTTCCCAAAATTTTACAACAACACAAACCAACCAACAACAACCAACAACAAAGTTCATACTACTTAAGAAATAACTTGCAACCATTTTCCACTATTAAAACCTTCTCTTTTCCATTTTAGACTCTTGAAATCCTAGCCATACTCTTCCCAAAAGAGAGGCTCATCAAGGAACGACTCAAGAGGAAGGTAGTAGAATGTTGGTAGCTTGAGAAAAGAGGAAGATTTGGTTGTTAGAAACCTTTACCTAGAGTTATGGAAGTTTGAAGCTCTTCTTTCTTGCTTGAGGGAGGCTTGATTTTTAGAGAGAAGGTGGAGAAAAATCTGATCACTAGAGAGAGGGAGGGTGGAGTGAAATGAGAGGAAAGAGAGAGGGTTTTCCCAGCTAAAATTGTCTCTTGTAATTTGTGTGGTTGAGAGAAAAACTTGGAGGCTAAGACTTGAAATACTTGATGGATATTGAGCCACTTATCCTTGGCCCATTGGTTGCTGAAAAGTTCCTTTTCAGACTCCCTTTTCTAGTTTGGTTGGGCTGACTGGGCCCCTATCTGTCCAGTTACTTGATCTGATGGCACGCATTTCTGTAAAGTTCCCTTTATACGTGTAATTATCTTTTTACTTTTCCGGAGACTTTCTCTCTCATGTGGCACCATTCCCTAGGCCTCCTTGCCTAGGTGGCATCATGTCCTAGCCCATAGCATCTTTGGGTTTCCCTTATAACTCGCCAGGATTCTTTGATTTGCGTGTAACACCGTAAAATGTGCATTCGGCGGCCAATTTAACTTAAGAACATGGAAAAATTCTATATTTTTCCTTGATACTCCAGCCCTTTTCCGTTCCTCCAAATTTGTCTAGGATTTTTCGTAATTAATTTTATAGGAATTACTTTTTCGGGACTTTCAGGCACTGTTGTTCTCCGTACTTTGAAACTGCCCGCACCGGACACCGGGTAATAATTTTATTAATTACTTTATGACCCAACTAAACTTTTCTCAGTTTGAGTCTCCAACATTTGAGAACTCCTGCTACCTCCAATAATTAGTTCTCAATCGTCCTTAGTTCCGAAATACCTTAATTATGAAAATGCTATTACTTGTCTTATTTTCCTCATAATTACCAAAATGCCACTACTTCTTCTACTTTTGCCATAATCACCAAAATGTCCCTATTATTTGATGACATTTTAAGCCATAGGTCTTTTAACCGAAATGACCATTTTACCCTTATTGTATAGGCCAAATGACCATTTTACCCTGGGCCATTTTTCTTAGAATCCTTAAGGCTATGACTTAGTCAATTATGATATTTCTTCCCTTTGGGCATTTTCCTCTATATTTTTCCTTATTTATGGGCCTTATAATATTGTATAATTTACAGGTCTAGCCTTTAATCCTAGTTACAGAAATGTGGATATTACAGTTAGGCTAACCAAACCAAATTCATGTAAATATTGTTATGCTCTTCTTCGTAATGAATGCTTGGTCTTTTATAGATCATTGTTAGTTGCACCAAAGATGATATCATCAACATAAATTTGTACTACTAACAAATCTGATTTAGAATGTTTGATAAAAAGAGTTGTGTCCACCTTTCCTCTAATAAAATTTTTCTTGATCAAGAAATTACTTAATCTTTCATACCAAGCTCTAGGGGCTTGTTTTAAACCATAGAGAGCTTTCTTTAGTTTGTAAACATGGTTTGGTTTGGAAACATTTTCAAAACCAGGGGGCTGTTCAACAAAACTTCTTCCATGATGAAACCATTTAAGAAAGCACTCTTTACATCCATTTGAAAAAGTTTGAAATTCATAATGCAAGCAAAGGCAAGTAAAATACTTATGGCTTCTAATCTGGCCATAGGAGCATAAGTTTCTTCATAATCAATGCCTTCTTCTTGGTTATATCCTTTTGCAACCAATTTTGCTTTGTTTCTGACAATGATTCCAGATTCATCAAGCTTGTTCCTGAATACCCATTTTGAACCAATGACTGGATTATCATTTGGCCTAGGTACTAACTTCCAAACTTGATTTCTTTCAAATTGATTTAACTCTTCTTCCATTGCAATGATCCAATCATTGTCAGTCAAAGCTTCGTCAACATTCTTAGGCTCTATGTTTGAAATAAAAGCTAAGAATTGAGCCTCGTTCATAAATCTTTTTCTGGTTCGTACACCTTCATTCATCTCTCCAATCACTTGATTGATGGGGCGATTGAGGATGTATTTCCAAGCTTTTGATTGAGGAGATTTAGGAAATTCATCTAATTGATCATTTTCAAAAACCTGAGAAGGTTGATTATCAAGTAAATTTTCTTTGCTTTGATTTTCAAAATCTTTTGAAATTATAATTTCTTCATCAGTATCAGATTTTGGTTGAGGATTGGTTTCAGCAAATACCACATGCACAGATTCTTCCACCATACAAGTTCTTTTATTAAAAACTCTAAATGCTTTACTCCTATTTGAATAACCAAGGAATAAACCTTCATCTGACTTAGGATCAAACTTACCAAGGTTGTCCTCACCATTATTGTGAATGAAGCACTTGCTGCCAAAGACATGTAGATAAGACAAATTTGGTTTTCTTCCCTTGAATAACTCATATGATGTTTTCCCCAGAGAGGGTCTTATGTATGCTCTGTTTGATATGTAGTAGGCTGTGCTTAGAGCATCTGCCTAAAATACTTGAGACACTTGCTTTTCTGTCATCTTTGTTCTTGCCATGTGTGCAAGTACTCTGTACCTTTCTCATTTTGGACCTTTTTGGCAAAAATTGTGAATAATTCAAATGTTTCATTCTTTGAAGTTAAGAATATGGTCCATGTAAATCTACAGTAATCATCAATAATCACAAGAGTATAAAGATTTCCTCCCAGGCTTTTTACTCTAGCAGGACCCATTAAATCCATATGAAGTAGTTCAAGTTGTCTTTTTGATGAAATCTCTATTTTTGATTTGAAAGAAGATTTTTTCTGTTTACCCATTTAACAGGCATCATAGATCAAATCATTTTTGAACTTTAGTTTTGGAAGCCCTTGAACTAATTCATTCCTGATTAATTTGTCAAGTTGATGCATGTTTATGTGTGCCAATCGTTTATGCCACAATTGGATTTAATCAGCTTGGCTAATCAAACACGAATTTGTGAAATTCTTTTCTAAGTCAATAGTATAGCAATTACCATCCCTAGGAGCTCTGAGTTGAATGTTCAGATTTTCTTTATCAATAGATAGATCCTTTTTGCTGATGATGAAGCATTCCTCAGAGTCAAAAATCGCCCAATTTTGTTTGTCGGTACTTTGGCTTACACAGAGAAGATTGTGACAAAGTCCTTCCACGTGATATACGTCTTTAATAGGTGCTCCATTGGTATTTGATATTTCACCAATTCCAGTGATCCTTCCAGATTGATTTCCTCCAAAGCTCACTTTGCCTCCTTCCTTGGCTTTTAAACTGAGGAATTTGCTTTCATTTCCTGACATGTGTCTTGAGCATCCACTATCAATATACCACTTGCTTGATTTGGATACTTTAAGACATACCTATAAGAGGATCATTTAGTGGTTTCAGGTACCCAAGTTCTGTTGGGTCCTCTTGGGTTAGTATTTGGTGCCTTTGGAACATAAGTTCCTTTTGGTACCCATTTATATGTCCCCAAAGCTTCATTCTTCCTGAAATAACAATTCCTAGTTTGATATCCTTTTCTATTACAATAACTACAAAATGCAAATGGTTCGGATGAATGCACATATTTTTTAAAGTATTTCAAGTAGCTCTTGTTTCCATTCTTTTTCTTACCCTTTTTGAAATCATTTTAAGGCTCATATCCTATGCCACTTCTGTCGTTTGTAACTCTTTGCTTTTTCAAAATGATTTGTAACATTTCACTTCCTTGAGTAAACTTTTGAAGAGTTTTGGACAATCTTTCATTTTCATATTTCAGGACATCATAGTTTGAACATTCATTGATAGTTATAGTTTCTACAACAGATTTTTCAATAGGTTTTTCAAGCTCTTTAACCTTCTTCCTAAGGAATGACAATTCTTTTTCAAACTTCAGAAGTTTAACATGCATGTCATCATACTCAGCATGCAGTTCATCATAAGTGGGTTCAAGAATTACCTCTTTAGCTTCGGAGTCTTCTTCTTCCAGAGCAACAAGATAGAGGTTAGCTTTCTCCTCAGCTCCACTATAATCTTCATCAGAGTTGTCACCCCAGATTCCTGAGACATAAGCCTTCTTCTTTTTGAAAAAATTTGGTTTCTTTTTGTCTTTTTCCTTCTCTTAGTTTTGAGATATAAGCTGAGGACAGTCTGCTTTCATATGGCCAGGCTTGTTGCATTCATAGCAAATTATTTTGCTTGATCCTCCTTTGAATGGCCTTTTAAATCATTGATCCTTACGATACATTCTTCTAAATTTTTTGACCACCATTGCAAGTTCTTCATCTTCTACGTCACCTTCTTCTTCTTCTTCAGTTTCTGACTCTTTCTCCTTTTCTTTGGTAGTTTTGAGAGCCAGACCCTTCTTCTTTTTCTCTTCTATGTTGGACAACCCCTTTCTGAATTTTTACTTGCTTTCATATTCAGCAAGACTTCCAAATAGAGTTGTCACAGAGGTCATTGATTCTCCTCTAGATTCTTCAATAGCAGTGACTTTAGCCTCCCATTTGCTGGACAAAACATTTAATATCTTTCTTACTTAGGAACATTGATCATATGTTTTGCCGAGAGCTGCCAACTTGTTTATAAGGTGAGTGTGACGCATTTGAAACTCATCAATTGTTTCTTCTTCTCTCATTATGAGTAAATCATACTCAGTGGTCAGCATATTGACTCTGCTTTCTTTCACTGCTTCAGTTCCCTAGTAAGCTATTTCCAAAGCATCCCACATATGTTTTGCAGAAGCAAGGTACAGACTTTGAAGAAGTCATCCTCATTCAATGCTGACTGTAGCATCAAAACATCCTTTCTATTTAGTTGCATCTTCTTCTTACCTTCTTAATCAAATTCTGTTTTAGTTTTAGGAACTAGCTAGTCTTTGTCCTTTTTCATTGGTACGATGTTTCCTGTTTCAAAAATCCCACAAATCAAAGTCAGTAGCTAAAATAAAGTTCTGGAATTTTATTTTCCAGAATGAGAATTTCTTGTTGTTGAATGCAGGTCGTCTGGTGATTGATGCTTCATCAGCTATAATGTGTTGGCCAAATCTTGCCATAGATCTTTTCCCTTGAAACTGTTAAGTGCTTTCAATAAGAGACCTGCTCTGATACCAAATGTTAGTGCAGGATTTGACCAAGATGGGGTGAATTGGTCAATTAAAAAAATTAAATTGAAAATCACAATATTAAAACAATTTCACCGAGCTGAGGGATGATCAGATGAACATGAGAAATTTATACTAGGTCGGTCCTTCTGACCTACGTCCAGTCCTCAAAGCACCTATGAGATTTCCAAATCCACTATCACCAGTAAACAAGACCAATAATGCCTTTACAGTGGAGATTCACACTCCCCTTCTCTATATGTAATAAAACAGATACTCACGCTCTCTGTTTTCTAACAAATTCACAGCCCAATGGATTCAAGGTCCCAACCTTGAATTTCTCTCAAATTTACAGAAGGTAATGCTCAAAGAAACTCTCTCAAAGAGTAGATAGCAATTGCTGAGGCTTGGAAAGAATATTCAAAGATTTACAGAGAATTAAGATGAAAGCTTTGAATGCATGCAAATATTGTTCTGCTATTCTCCGTAATGAATGCTTGGTCTTTTATAGATGAGAAGTAATAAATTTGTCGTTAGAGATATTTAAGTGTCCGTTACTCCCATCAACCAACTCTTCATCTTCGCCATTAATGCTGTAATAAATGCTTTTGAGTAACGTGGACGACGAAGGCTTGAATTATGCAAATCTGTCTGTGATCCTGGGCTTCTGCATTTATGAAGGCAGGTGAAGTTCAAACGTTGTTAGTCAAGAATAAAGAAAGATGCAGAGCAGGTAAAAAGATATCAGAGAGAGAAAATAGCCGTTAAAGAACAATACTCGAGTGCTTATTCATAGTACTCGAGTGTTAATCAAGCATTTTTAATTTATAAAACAATACTCGAGTGTTTTCTGTCAATGCTCGAGTTTCACAAACACTTTTGAAATTTCTCGAGTGTTATCTGAGAGTATTGCAGAAGATTTTGAAATTTAGTGTAAATACTCGATTGTTGAAATTCTTGTGCTCGAGTGTTAGGAATACTTTCAGTTGATACTCGAGTGTACCGAAGGAATCTTGAAGTGAAATCATTTGAAATGTCACAATACTCGAGTGTTGAAATTATAATACTCGAGTGTTGTCACTTTTCTGCCATTACTCAAGTGTCGTATGAAAGTATTGATTTTTAACTTATGAAAAACCTTGATACTTGAGTATTAAAGTACAGTACTCGAGTATTCTCAATACTTTCATACAAAATTAATGACTTGATCACAAAACTCAAGTGTTTCACTATGAACACTAGATCATCAACAATTTAAGCTTTATAATTCCTGAAATCATTTTGTTATCATCAAAATAATGCATCAACAATGGGTCCTTCCCAGAAAGTTACCCATCCTCAAATTATTCTAGGACGAGCACGGTTAACTTTGGATTTCCTATGAATTTCCAACCAATAGGCCAGTTCTGACTCTACGTTTTCCAGGCCATAACTTTTCTCTCTTTATGCACTAACTATCTCTGAGTTCTAATTCCCTTCATAACTACCGAATTAGCATTTATTTTAGTTAGCAGTAAAATCTGGATATTACACTGTGAGGCAAAGGGAGGGTGATGTTGTGACCTAATGGTTACTGTGCAGGGTCCTAATATATACACACACACATCCTGACGCGTTCAACTATTTCCATTTTGCTTTTGCCTTTTTTTTTATTTTTCTTAATAATACATATCTATCTATTTGTACGTTGGCTCCTTTGTTTTTCTTTATTTTACCTATATATTTGTTATCATGGGCCACGTCCCCCCTTATTATATATGTGATATATATTTCTTTTCCTCTTTTTTTTAAATATTTTATTATCAATAATGTTTTCTTAACTTATCTATATTTTATTTGGGATAATTTTTTACTCAAATCACTACCAAACAAATTATACTGACATAAGTATTATTTTTAAATAACAAATAAATCATTTAAATAAATATTTATTTCTCAAATATAATCAAATCCTTTAAATAAAAAATTAGGATGTTACAATTTTCCTGAACTCGTAGACAAAACTTGAAGTTCTGATTTCCACTGATACTCTAGCCCTCTAGATTGTCCAAAATTAATTTTTGAAATAAATTATATTTCGGGGATTTTCGGGTCTTTTTCCCTTTAATCGGGAAAATCGCCTCAATCGTATATTGGGCAATAATTTTATTAATTACTATAAAATTCACTTTATTTTTCTATGCCCTGAACTCAACTGATTGAGGTCTCCTGATACCTCAAATAATTATTTTTTGCCATTAAAACTTCACAATTCTATAAATAAAAATCTAGGCCGATTTTCAGCAATCTGTCAAAACTCTGTTAATTAGTGAGTTCTGCTCTATCTTTTGAGCATCTGTGAATTGTTTTGATATTTTGGTCAATGGTTGACTTTTGACTTTGACTTTATCAAATGACCAAAATGCCCTTACACTGTCTAACTTTTCGTAATTCCCATTTTGCCCTTGACCTTTTCACCCTTGATCTTTTGATTAATGACCTTTGGGTCCTTCCCAGGGGGTCAACCATCCTTACACTACTCCAGGGTGAGCACGCTTAACTGTGGAGTTCTCATAAAATTTCTCATGCTGAGCCAGGTCTAACTTTGGGTTATCCAGCCTATCAGCATCAACTTTTTTCGTGTTTTCTATCTGTGGGCTCTAACAAGACTTTTGAATATTATGTTTTCTATCATCCCTAACCTGCAGCCGGGTCAGGGATAAAACTGGACCTGACTCGGCTTTTTCTTCGTATCTTCACCGTTGGACATCCGTTTTTCACATTCTTGGTGTCAATTTCTTCATTTTTATGAGCTCTACATAATAGGAGTATTTTTGAAACTAGTTCTTTTTCGGAAAAATGCGATGGAACACCCGACCCATTTTCCCTCCATAATTTCATCGTCCAATGTTCGTTCTTTGCGTTCTTAGTGTCC
>JANTPZ010147987.1:0-23033 GCA_025593235.1 Vachellia pachyceras | reverse complement strand
ATCATCTACAAATCAAAGTCATCACCATTAAGTTTGGGAATCTCCTAATCAAAGTCATCATCATTTAAATTTTGGGAATTAGGTGAAATTGGGAGACATGAACAGTAAAAGTGAGTGAACAGTCGTGAACAGTGTGTGAACAGTGTTGAGCGCCCCAACCGCCCAACTCGGCGGGTTGGGCGGGTTAATGCCAACCCGGCCGGTTGAACCGGTCAACGCTGAGTCAAACCGTTGACCGGGTTGACTGTAGTTTGGACCGGCCAGTCCGCCGGTTCAGCGGTTCACCGGTCGGACCGGCCGGTCCGAACCGGTTTTTTGAACAGTGCTCTATATCCGTCAGACACGCATAACGCTCTATACCACTCTGTTGGGTTTCTTACTGGACATTACAAGCGACTCTAAGCCAACCTCACAGGTAACATTTATAATTGCTTTAAGTTATGGGAAAAACTTTTTTTTTTTTTTTGAGAAAGCTAAAAAAGTCAACCTTCGGCCTTTTCTTTGAACTGGGTTTGTGTTTCACTCGCTTAAACTTGAAGGGTTTGTTCAGGATTTTGGTTTGAAGTAGCTGAACTCTGTTATGAGTTGATTTCGATTTTCTTGGACGTGTATCAGTGTGTACTGGGATGTGCTAGTTCTGATTGTTATGTAATTATCCCATCGAAGTCATGTACCGTCGTTCTGTTATAGGATCAATCTTGAAAGTGAAAATTTGAGGAGTTCAGTCAGTTCTATAATTATCAACGTGTAAAAAGCTACCTTCTCAGTTGTTTATCTCGGGAATATGAGTTTGCGATCATACGTGCTTTTGATCTAATTGTATTTATTGATGCAATCTTTGGGATTCCTACGAATCTTTAAGGGGATTGTACGGGGCTTGACTTATGGGATTGTGACAAGTCTAAAATGAAATCTGGGTTCTTTAAGCTAGCTTTTGTGGTACAACTCTCCCAGAATTTCATATCAATGGCAGGGAAGCATGGAGACCAAAATAGGCAGCGGATACAACACTAACATTGATGCTACAACATGATGAAGTGTGTTTGGAATGTAAAATGTCGAACACACACACACACACACACACAGAGTATTGTGTCGTATCCGATTCAAAAGTCCGACATGTTTTGAATACAGACACTTGTTTCATGTGTCTGTTCATCTTGGTAACAAAGCTTGCATTACCTTTTTTACGTGCAAGTTAGAGAACATGGAGAATTGTTATGATCCAGTTTCAAATTTGGGGCTTAGGTCCCATGTTTAAAGTATAGAACTTTGGTGTGAAGTTATATAAACCTTGTTCTATCCAACTTCACGGGCCAGCTTTTTGCTCTCTCAAACAATCATAATTTATATGCCGTTGTTAATATGTCGTAGTTGCATTGTCCCACTAAATTGAATACATATTTCTTTTCGGTTATAACAAACTCTGATCATTGATGATATTAAGATTTGAAACGCGAATAAAAATTCAATTTGAAATTCTAATAACGAAACTCTGTGCCTTGTATTCTGATGTTCACTTTTCCAATTAGCTTGAGTTCTGTTACTAAACGTGTTCCTGAATTAAAACAGTTTACATGTAAAAAAAAAAAATTTATCTGAGGGATCTTTTCTGCTTTAAACCCCCCCCGGGGGGGATCAATCAGGTTGGCAACAGGCTCTATTTGTAGCCAATTCTCCGGCTTCTTATCTAGTGACATCTGCAAGAAGTCTTCTGCTCAACCATGCCTCCGAGACCTTTAGACTATGAGTCTATAAATGAAAATGTGAAGAAGGCTCAGTATGCTGTTAGAGGTGAATTATACCTTCGAGCTTCTGAGCTTCAGAAAGAAGGGAAGAAGGTTAGAGTATTGTATTCTTGAGCAAACTTAAGCTTTTGGATGAAATGATTATAATGGATATAAACTCATGTTTTATTTTAAATATTTTGGCAGATTATATTCACTAATGTTGGCAACCCACATGCTCTAGGACAGAGACCTCTGACCTTCCCTCGTCAGGTCCACTGTTTATACCATATTTTCTGCTTTCAATTGCTATCTTGTAGTTTTCTTACTATCAAGAACTAAACATACTCCTTATGTAGTTATATTGTTAGTGTCAAACTTTGGTACTTGTTAGTTATGGTGGTGAACCAGAATAATTTTCCTGTTGCAGGTTGTTGCTCTGTGCCAGGCTCCATTTTTACTGGATGATCCCAATGTTGGATTTCTGTTCCCTGCAGATGCAATTGCAAGAGCTAAACATTATCTCTCAATGGCCCAGGGAGGTCTAGGTATTGCTTTTTAAGTGCTGTTCAATATTTTATGGCTAATTGTTTATCCAAAATAACATAGGAGGGTTATGTACAATCTGTTTCTCTTTGAAAGTTTTGCACAGAAACCTGCAGTCCTGCATTTCTTTTATGAAGTTATTGATGTTTGAATCATACACAATCCCATGTGAAAAAAATTCTTTCGCACAATTGTGATATGCAGAAAAATGGCTTTTTTTCCAACTTCTTTTAAAAATGAAAGTTCTCATAGGTCAAAAAAGCAATTTCCGAGATGATGATCCTAGAGAATTTTATTCACAAAGATAATGCTGTATGAAAAGTGTGTGCTGAACACAGATTCTGTAATTTTCTTCTGAGTTATTTGTTATTGTAGTAGGAGTGCTGGGTTTATTGACTCAGTTCTTTAGTTTGACCCTATTTTCAAAGATCCAATATAGCATTTACATTTTTCTGTCCAATTTTTTCTGTTAAGTTTCCTTCATTTTCCTTGTCCAAGGACCATAGATCAATTTTTAGTTCAACTAAAAAGCAAATTGATTCAGATATTGGGTTACACTAGCAGAATATTGGGAATTCCAAAGTTGAGCAAGCTCTTACTTGAAATTCAAAGACTTAACTACCAACTCCATTGAGTTTCTCTCAATTCCTCTTAATAGGTTCATATGTTGGGAATTCTGTTTTTGACATGAAAACCTCCACTAACAAACTGTAGAACTTATTGCATATTTTAGGTGCTTACAGTGACTCCCGAGGCATTCCAGGAATAAGGAAGGAAGTGGCAGAGTTCATTCAAAGGCGTGATGGTTATCCGAGGTAATTACCTTCTATCCTAGCTTCATTTCCTTTTCCACTTCACACTTTAGGGATTCTCAAGCCTAGTTTGCTATTTGTTAGGTAAATGGATTAATTACTTCTTGCTCAATTGACAGCGATCCAGAGTTTATATATCTCACTGATGGTGCCAGCAAAGGTGTTATGCAAATCCTAAATACCATCATCCGAGGTCAAGGGGATGGGGTAATGCATATAGTCTATTTCTTGGCATGTCTGTTTCAATGTTTTCTGTATTCATAGTTCCATTTGAAAGTATTTTCCAACACTTTCTTTTGCCAGATCTTGGTTCCTGTCCCACAATACCCACTCTACTCAGCAACAATTGCTCTCTTTGGCGGTTCTCTTGTTCCATACTACCTTGAAGAGACAGCAAATTGGGGTCTTGATGTTAATGAACTACATCAGGCTGTCTTACAGGCTCGCTATAAAGGAATAACTGTATGTGTTCACGCTTGTCAATATGAAGCCCATGAAACTTCTCATAGTGAAGTCATTTGTTTCCTAATCTGGTTTTGTTGTTATTTCTTAAAATAACAACCAGAAATGACTTGGCTGTTTGTTTCATCATCAACAAAGAAGGCAGGGAAAAAGACACTAAACATACATGGTTCATTTATGAATATTATCTGTTCAAAGCAATTATAAAATTTTTTCATTGTTTCTTGTGACTTTTTTTCAGCCTATTGCATGATTTAAAGATTCAACACTTAAATTCAAGCGCTTCTGATTTATCAAATCTCTCTTTTATGTAATGCTTTAACATACTATTAAACTTCATACAAAACTGAAATGTGTTCAGGTAAGGGC
This sequence comes from Vachellia pachyceras, assembly GCA_025593235.1. NCBI lineage: Eukaryota > Viridiplantae > Streptophyta > Magnoliopsida > Fabales > Fabaceae > Vachellia > Vachellia pachyceras. The sequence continues at coordinate 19,117 of JANTPZ010147987.1, read as the reverse complement.
AATGGTGATCATAAATCCTGGAAATCCGACTGGTCAATGCCTTAGTGAATCTAATCTAAGGGAGATTTTGCAATTTTGTTACCAAGAAAATTTAGTCTTGCTTGGAGATGAGGTTTACCAGCAGAATATATATCAGGATGAACGACCTTTCGTTAGTTCTAAAAAGGTATACTTAGTTGAGCTGACTAACCTGATGTTTGCTTCTGATGTTCAATTGAGCAAATACTAACTATTCATTTAACACAAATAGGTTTTGATGGATATGGGGGCCCCTATAAGCAAGGAACTCCAGCTTGTCTCTTTTCACACTGTTTCTAAAGGATATTGGGGTGAATGTGGACAGAGAGGTGGATATTTTGAAATGACCAATATTCCTCCAGAGGTTTGTCAATTAACACCTCTTTTTTGTTTATAATATAACTATCATGCTGGGCTAAATTCAAGTATTATTTGGCCAATTGGAGGTAGCTTTCTCTAAAGCGTTTTCCCCATTCACATGGACTTGAACTCAAACCTTATGTTTAAGCAGTCAAAGCCTCTTCCATTAGATCAACACCTGTTGGTTAACACATCTTATTTATTGATAAATTTTTATGCATTGAGTTCCAAATCTTGGATTACTTTGCAACTTTCTTAACTTGGAATGAATTTAATTTACATGTCTAGGCCTTAGGGTTAAACTCATATGGTCAACCCACAGACTAGGCTATCATTTAGGGTATTTAAGAGCCAGGGAAGCCCTAATTGACACTTCAGTGACCTTCCATCTTTTATTGAAGGCTTACCTTCAGTTTATGATGTCTCTACACTGCTGATACTTTCTACTGGATGCTCCCTTTTTTCTACAGACAGTGGATCAGATTTATAAAGTTGCATCTGTGTCACTCAGTCCAAATGTTCCAGCACAGATATTTGTGAGTTGGAGCTGAATCCTTCATGTTATGATGTTTCATTATGAACTCTGTTTATTTGTTCACATTACAGTCGGTGTTTATCTCCCTCCCATTCCTTTCCTTCAATTTCTACTTTGTTCTGCAGATGGGATTAATGGTCAACCCGCCCAAACCTGGTGACATATCTTTTGACCAATATGTTAGGGAAAGGTAAATTTATGCTTAAACTAATTTGCTAAATGTCAATATTTACATCATGTTAAATCTTACTTTCTCTTTCAATCATATATATGATCATGGCCTCTATAAGCTGTGAACTGACAATTTTTATACAAATATGCAGCAAGGGAATACTTGATTCACTGAGGAGAAGAGCAAGGTTAATGACTGATGGATTCAACAGCTGCAGAAATGTTGTTTGTAATTTCACAGAAGGTTGAGTGTATACTTTCTTATCTTTCTCCAGTTTCTGAGATCGTTTTTTCCAGCCTGGTAACCTAATACTTAGATGAATACTTAACTTTCTGTTCAGGTGCCATGTATTCATTCCCTCAAATAAGATTGCCACCTAAGGCAATAGAGGCTGCAAAACAAGCTGGAAAGGTTCCAGATGTATTCTACTGTCTGAAGCTTCTGGAAGCCACCGGCATATCTACTGTTCCTGGTTCAGGATTTGGACAGAGAGAAGGGTACAGATTTTTCTATATACCACTCTAATATTTTTCTCTATCAAGGATGTTGATAAAACCAATCATAAAGCTTCACTTAAAAGTTCAACCTGAGTTGAGGTAAAATGGTTCTTATTTCTTGACGTAACAAAGTGGTCTATTTAGTAATCCCTACCTACCACTCACCATGTATGAAAATTAAATCATACCCTTCGTCAAAATTCATATCTCTTGTCTACTTGATTTATACAATGAAAATGTAGTTTAACCGTCAGTTGAGAAATTGGCCCATGATTAGCCCACTACTATCATATTTGAGTGTATTTGGATTAACTTTTGGGGAATAGATTTTAGGGGGGAAAGTAGATTTTGCCAAAAGCTGGATTGGTGTGCTTCTCTAAAACCATGGTTTTGAGCTTTAGAATATGTGGGACAACTTTCAAACCATGGATTTGGCCCAACTTTTAAAATCATGGTTACAAAAGCAAAGTAGCCAAATAAGAGTCCAAAATCCAAAATAGCTTTTAATCTTCAAAACCATAGTTTTAAACCCAAACCCATGCTCTTGGAATATGTTGAGGAGAATAACTTTTAACCCCAAAACTATGGTTTTCTTCAAAATTTATTCTCTAAAAGCTAATCCAAACACATCAGTTTAATGAGAGTTTGGCTAATTTGCTCTAAAACCATGGTTTGGATCAAAAAGTGTTCTGCAACAAGTTTAATATTTCTAGAAGAAGCCTTATGAACAAGAAAAGAGAATCCCCTGTTGTTCCATTTCTAATAAATCTACTCAACTTGTAGGGTCTTCCATCTGAGGACAACAATTTTACCAGCAGAGGAAGAGATGCCTGCTATCATGTCTAGTTTCAAGAAGTTCAATGATGAGTTCATGGAGCAGTATGAAGACCATAGAGGCTATTCAAGAATGTAATAAAAGCATATCATTCTGTGAAAGTTTGTATTATATCACCACCAAGCTTCTGTGGCTGGAAGCTTTTAGCTTCATACACTTTTTAAACATTACCTCCTCTACTTGATGCAACCTTTTTTTATGTGATGACAATGATTCTCTTGCGAGTATATTTAATCTTCTATATATATCATCCCTCGACTGTGTATTTTTGTTTTAAGCGAATCTGGCCTCTCTAGCAGAAGTTTTATACTGACGCCTAATAAAACAGGAAGGAATCAGGGAGGAAGAAGTTTTATATTAACTCTGAGGCAAAACTAAACAGTTGTTTTCAACATGAAAATTCCAATTCTTAAATTCTGTTGATAAAAAGCGACCTGTCCATCACTTGAAGATCGCGGTTTTAGCGAGAAATATCACTGTGTAATTTTCACAAGCAATTTAATCATCCAAAAAATCTTTCAAATTTTCAATATATTGTGATCTGTTGTCATTTTTTTGCAACGAATCTTACTCTTGTCATGCTGCTCACTAGTGAAATTTTTCAGTGGATAATTGCTTTTGTAAGATTGCATGGTGATTATTTTTTGTACAAACGATGACAAATGCCCTAAAATGAAGATATTGATTTAATGGGGGGATTAAATTTCATATGCTTTACCAACGGGGTTAATTCAAGTAGTAAACAGTTTGATTTCTTTTAAGCGGAGTCTCAAGTTTAAATCCCAACATCTAAAAATCTTCATGGGGAGATACGTTCACCACAGTTAGGTGAGTGACACGGGTTAGGTGTAGATATGGTCGAGGCAAAACCCCAATAAACCGGGTGGGCAACAAAAAACAACCAAGGTTCGCATGTGAGTCAAACAATTATCTAGTATGGTCGAATATGCAAACACTTCCCTTTTTTTCTGGTGATTTTGATCTTTTGTAATATGTGGATGTGGCATAACTCCAAATGCCTATTATTCATCATCAAACTGTTTAATTTGAATAATCACCAAACAACAAGTGGTGTTTTTTTTTCCTTCATCAACTTTTCAATTAGAGTATCAGCATCAGATTCAAGAATTACCTTTCTAAATTGCAAATCACATATCAACATGAGGCCTTTGAAAACAACCAACTCGTATGCTTCAAAAGCAATCCAGTTCCCTCATCCATGTGTGAATCCAGCTATCCAACTCTCTTAAGATTAAATGCCATCCAATAATGAAGATTTTGCATTTAGAGAAACAAACTTGTATAAAATGTGTAGCTATCAAAGCCTATGAGATGATAGAAGAGTTTATAATGGCTCATGAGTCCCCCCACCAAACTACAACATAATATATTATATTTTAACTTAGAATGCTAAGCCTTGGCTTAAAGATTTGCCCCTTCCCATTTCCATGACTCAATGTCATAGAGTTTTTCATCCAAAAAGAAAATGAAAAAAAAGTAAGGTCGCTTCTAACATTAGAAGCCAACCCATTACAACGTGGTGAATTAAAGTTCGAATCCACCTAAAGCAATTATCTACATTCAAATAGAATTCTTTCTGCTTTAACAGGAGGAAACAAAATTCTATAAGTAGATATATCAAGTGCAAAAGGACTGAAAATCAATTATGATTATGAATAAAAAACTAAGCATGTTTAATTCATTTACTAATAACAATGTTAAAATGTATTTACATCCAGTTAACACAGGGTGTAGAGGTTATGGCTTTTTGTTTTTCTAGGAATTAGGACAGATAATCTTCTAGATAATGTAAATGTTCTTTGCTCGTGTCATGGAATACGTCATTTGGTGTAAAGGACGAGACTTTAAAAGAGTTGTTTTCAAATTCCACATTGTTTAATTAATGGATCAAATAGATATCATCAACTAGAGGATTGAGGAAATTGAGATTCCAATTACCATGTGAACCTCTTATAAAAAAAAACTTTTCAGGACAAGTCCCTGGATTTACTATTCCCTTCCACATTGTGAACGTCTTATTAAAAAAAAGAATTATTACTTTGTAGTTGGTAGGCTTTGTTACCTTTGAATTAAAGTGGGACAATTGGATTGGAATAAATTGAGAAGTGCTTCAAGTCCGAAACCAGTAAAAGTTTTATGGTTTGTTTGTAAACTATTTTGAAAATAGTTTTTACAGATTTCGAGGTAAAATCTAGGTTTTGGAGAATAGATTTTGAAAAATAGTTTTTACAGATTCCGAGGCAAAATCTAAGTTTTGAAAAGTGATTTGTGTTTGGGAAGTTATTAGCTTTTATGGATTCCGAGGCAAAAAAGTTGGTAGGAAAGAGGAAAGAGAAAGAATGAAAAGTAGGAAATAGGAAAGAAAAAAAAAGTGGGAGAGAGGAAAGAGAAAGAAAGACAAAGTAGAAAAGATAAAAGAGAAATAAGGAAAAAAGTATGAAAAATGAAAGAAGAAAAATTAAGAAAAAGATGAAAAAGTAGGAAAGAGAAAATTTAGGTTTCAAACCGAGGTTTTGTAACCAAAATAGCTTTTCTGAAAAAATTTTATGTTTAGACAAAACCTAGGTTGTGGGGTAAAATCTAGGTTTTGAAACTAAACTAGATTTCAGGAGGAGGATGCAAACAATTTTGCGTTGATAACGTTGGACATATGCTCTTGAGTTTACGAGAATATTCCACTTTAAAATACACGAAAATAATTAAAAAAATTAAGTCTCCAATTATATATCCTTCAAATAAGAATCTCGTCATAGATTGAAGTAAAATAATACAACAACGTCAATAATGTGCTTAGAAATGTGAGACCTTACTTACAAAGTAGAAAACGACAATAACAATGTGATATTAACAATTACTAAATACTCTAACAGTACAAGTTGTCTCCGGGAAGACTTGTTTAGATTATGATTTAAGTTACTTATTAAAGATAAATTAATGCTTATTTATCAACTTTACTTCTATATCATTATTAATGTTTTAATGTAATTCTTTGTGTTTTAATTCCCCGCAAAATCTTTTTAGTGCGGTAAAAGTAGACATTTTTTTCAATTTTAGATGGTTTCAATAATTGAATCATTCATTTTTTATTCCACCAAGGTCATTGAGGTGGTCAAAAATGACATGCGTGATTGGGAAGTGATTATCAATCACGGTACACGTAAATCGAGATAAAACTTCTCTCACATACTTAACTCGGAATCCGTAAAATATTATCCCAATATATTCTTGAACATAGGCACGCGATCCAACACTACCAGAAAAATGTTATTTAACGACGGAAAAATCCATTACTAAATGGCTATTTTCCATCAGAAAATTTTCATTTAGCGATGGAAAATATTAGCGACCCTCGTTTTAGCGACGGATTTTCTATCTCTAAATGACATTTTTCTAGTAATGAAAGGAGTCGTTTAGATTGAGCTTAACATTCTCTAACTTAATTTATAGGATCTCTCACATACTAACGTGTGTATTTGTATCATAACAATGGTATTTTTTTAAAAAAAATATTAATATCATGTGTGAGGAAAACAACTCCAATGTAGTGGAAAAGATAAAATTCTTTTTTTTATCTTCTTAGTGTGTTCTTTTTTTTTTATCAACTTAGTGTGGTTGGTTCTCCTATAATACCTAAAATCACTTCTTTTTAACTATATTTTTTTAGACTTTATGAGATGAAAATTCTCTCATATTTATTTTTTACATTGTAAAATTAATTCTTCACAACCAATATAATGAGCACTCAGTGTGATTTTTGATAGAACTTGAGTTACAATTTAGTTGCAGGAATATAATTTCATGTATGTGTAGATATGTATTTTGTAATTAAGTAATTTTATATATAATTCATGAGAGGTTGGAGTCAAGGAAGGGAGCACCAAAACTATAATTTTTAATTTTTTATGAATTAAAAAAAATATGTGTGAGGAGGGGCTTTATTATCAGCTTTAGGCATGTGTGATTGGTTTATGTCATTATATAGTCACTGAAGCCTTTCACATGCAAAGCATCTTAATTATTATTCACCAAAAAAAAAAAACAAGAAGAAGCATCTTAATTAAAAATATATCTATTAATTAAGAAAAGGAAGACATATAAAATTGTTGGTCAGCACATCATTTACTAAGAACTACTTAGCTTTAATTTTGTATCAACATATTTAAATTTGGGAGATTTATTGTAAGGTCATAACGAAGGAAGTTATTTATGAAAAGGTTCCAAAAGGTTGTCAATGATAAGTCGATGAGCACCATTGACAAGTGGAGCAGCTGCCATTGACAACTCTTGGAACCTTTTCATAAATAACTTCCTTTCTTGAGACCTTACAATAAATCTCCCTTTAAATTTAATCTAATCATATTTAATACTGAGTATTTGTATGCCCTCTACAAATTATTTATTTTTACTAATCATATATATATATTAAAGGTAATTATATTTAAAATACTGTTAAGCACTGAATGTAAGTTTTCTCTTGGATTTTGAATTTATTAAATTCAAATATTGGTATAATGTATGATGATGGCAAATCCATTTAGGAATCAAATCCTATCCACTTCCTGATAATTAAGTATTAAAAATTATTTATTATCAAGTATTTAAAATTAAATAAATGAACAATGATAACACCAAATCAGCACTAAAGATTACGTTTGATACATATATATAACTAGTTCCATGCTTTCTTCTTTTTTTTTTTTGCCAACAGTTCCATGCTTTCTTCACTTGTTTATTATTATTCCTGAATCGTACACTTGGCAATCAATGAGGTCACCTGGAAAAAGATGTATATAAAAAACAAAGTCTAATTAAAAAGGAAAAGAGTAAAGGTGCATCGTATCATGTATGGCAAAAATGTCTTTTCCTTAAAAAAGTTGTTTTTTTTAAAAAAAGGCTTTAGTTCAAAATTAAAGAATAAAATAAGGAGGGTAGAGTTGGCAATCCCAATGCCATAAAACTTTGGCGCCAAAATCAAAGTCTTCTCTTCCCTCCATTCATTCTTCTTCTCTGCTGCCCGCCGGTCAGCTGATTTCACGGGCACCGCTCGGCTTCGTCTACGAGCCATTGTACCCGTACGGAGTCTACGTTATTATTCGGAATCCAGTGATTCTACGTAAATTAAAATAAATACGTGAAAGGAGTTTTATTTTAAAGTGTGTATAAAATACTACATTCTCAAACAAACAGTACAACAAATTCATTCATAACTAAAACTTCTAGGTATTTTAATTTATTTCTTGAAATTTCATAATATTTACCATTTTATTTTAGAAAAATATCTATTAAATTCAATCAAAAATGTATAAATCTTAATTCAGGCTTGATATAAAAAATTGCATTATAAATAAATATTTTAGAATTTCATGTTCGCATCAGCTTTTAGTTCCCTCCATTAAATTTATAGGATGCATTCCTAGTGTTTTGATGTTAGCATTGCCACATAAATGCTAACTCAGATTTTAAACATACGCTTCCACAGTTAAATGTTCACAAAGTGTATTTAAAATTTAATTTTAATGTAATATTCTTGTGTTTTAAAAGATGAACAGATAGCATTGAAAGTTTAGTTCATGCAACATTTTCATTAGATTGTATTTCAAAATATTTTTAATTTATCAATTTTACATAAAAAAATTAATATATTAAGAACTTGATTGCAGTTAAATTGGTTGAGTTTATATTTTTATTAATAAGAATAGCATGTTTGTCGTTTAAATACTAAAACTCTGAATTAAAACTTAATGTAAATTAATAGCTAAATCAATATTTTAGCCGAAGCTATATTATATTCTTTTAATTTTATTTATAAATAACTTTTTACATGTTTAACATAAGATTAATGAAAACTTTAAATTGAATTAATTTTATATTAAAATTTAATAAATTTTTAACTTTATCCCTGTTCAAAATATATTATATCACATGATAACAAAATTAAAAAGTAATAATAAATTAAAAGTAAAATTTATGTGCTTGTATGGGAAGCCATTCTTCCCAACGGTGCACGTAAGCCGAGTTAAAACCATCTCGAAAACTGTAAAAACCATCTTGAAATCCGTAAAACCATCTTGAAATTCCCAAAATGCCTCGAAATATGTAAAATCCATTTTCCCAACGGAGTTCCCAAACAAGCACTATATCATATGAAAAATTTAATGATGCAACTTATAAGTATAACAAAAAAATTCTTTCTCTCTATCCAATAAATAGGATCGGGGCTATTTAAAGCTTTAAAATTTGGATAATGACTACTCTAAATTTATGTCAAATTCCATTTTAGTCCATTAACTTTAAGAATGATACTTTATATCATTTTATCTTAACACCCTTAGGTTTATTTAATAGAAAATGTTAACTCAACAAATTTAAAACATAATTCTACCGTTAAGGATGGTAAAATATGATCAGATTTTAAAATATAAAAATGATTATATTAATTCATTAGATCTTAAACATATTATATTAACATTTAATTATAAAATTTAATGTAAATGTATCGAATCCGTATTTATTTTTTGTTAAACGGAACTACAGTGTTAAAGTAAAAAGATTGTACTTTAAATTTAATGCAGAAAACCGAAACTTTAAGTAAAATCAGCATAGTTTAGTTTAGCTTTGATAATTGAAGTGTACGGATACATTCATCCGTTTTTATTATTTTTTTATAAAATAAAACCCCGAATGGTTCATTTAATATATGCTATTTTTATTTTAAAAAAAAATTGGTAATGATGTTTCCTTACGTCACTTTTTTCCTCGGGTTCTCTCTCACTCTCACCTCTCATTGGTTGAAAACATGCACCAATTTCAACGTCACTCTTTTCCCACTTGTTCATTTATAAGCTTAAGTCCCTTCTCCATTTTCATCTTTTCTCTAGACACTCCCTCTACCTCTCCTCTTCCCTGTGTTGCATCTTCTTCAACAATCTTCCCTCAAACTCTTCCATTGAACCAACCCCAATCTTCCCTCTCTTCTTCCCTCTTCACTTTTCACTTTCTCTCTTTCTTTCTTTCCCTTTTCCCACACACAGTCAACTCTTTCCTCTCACTTTCATCAGCACTTCCATTTTATTTATTTCCCACCGCCCGCGTTATTCACCGCTCTGCAACGTTATTCTTCGCCATGGGGTTCTCCGAGAAGCTGCAGATCGACGGAGGAGCTTTTGACTCTGATAATAGAAAATGGGTCATCGCCGGAATCGCCCTGCGAGCTCCGATGAAGCCCATATACACAGTCCCTGCCGCAGTAACCGTCGACAAACCTCCGCCTCAAGAAGGCGACGAGGCCGTCGTTGAAACAGACGAGTGTTGCACGACGCCGACGAGCGAAGAAACCAGAATCCCCACCACATTCACCTGCCCGCCAGCCCCCAGGAAGCCAAAGCCACCGCCTTCCAAGTTCAACTTCCGTCGTGGGCCGACCCATCAGTTCATCAGCCCACCAGACTTGGAAACTGTGTTCATACGCCATGTTGAGAAGGCCAATTGATTCATTCCTCTCATCTTTACTTCTCATATGTACTTTATTTTTAGTTTTAAGTTTAACGCAATCTTCTCTTTCTTTCTTAGGACTCATTTGTACAGATCAATCTAATCTAGATAAATATGAAAAAAAAAAACATGTTAATGGATTATTAGTTATCACTATCTTCTTGCGTTGCCTTGCGTGCAGGAGATTCATTTCTCTCTCTTTCCTTCATTGATGTTCTCCTTTTGAAGCTAATAATAGTTGTCGGACATTGAACCCTGACAGCTTTTCCACTGGGATTGAGATTCGGACAGGAGATACCGGACTCGAATCCTCTGATCTTTGTTTCTTACTTGTTCTCAAACAGTTTCATGTTTTGTTGAGTAGTCGGTCTCATGAGTTTGTGCATAGCTTGAAATGGGAAACAAAGCTAAGAAGACATATATTTCGTTTTCATTGGTAGAAACTTTATTTAGTTTCTGGCTATGGCCTCATGGAAATGTGGATTTGTACTGTAGTGAATGATGCAAAGTGTCACTGTTCATGGCCACGCGAAGGAAAGGGGGGATGTGAGGTGAGAGAGGGAGGAGCAACATCGTTTTCAATATATTAGGTATTCAGATGCTGCACGGCTTCCTCCTCCTCATCTCAACTCGTTATTTGACCCACGGCTCGTATAGATGTAGGCAATGTTTGGCTGGAAGTTATTAAAATATGTTGATACAATTCAAAGTCAACATATTTATTTTATAAATAGTAAATCATATTAAGAAATAGTCTACACCGATAATTCAAAGAGATTTGTAATAACCTTAACGTTTACTATCTTTTGTTTTAAGCCTTTCATGACAATATTGTTTAGGGTTTTTGATTAATTATTACACATATTAGTGTCTCATGAAGTCATTTGTATGGAAATTTATGAGAGAATCATTATAAAGTTTTAAGGAAAAAAGAATGTAAGTAAAAATTCATTTAACGAGTGACGAGCATGCAAATTCATGTCACTCGCTTACAATGTAACTAAGATTATTTTATAATTATAGAACTTCATTGTCATTCTCCCAATTTAGATAGAAGGAAATATGTTTTGGGGAAGCTTAGAAACTCAATCTGCTATGAATCTATTAGCAAAATTTCTTCACTCTTTTTCGACAAGATCTGAATACTCTCTTTAGTTTTAAATCTAAAAGTTAGTTAGAAAACTTATTTTTATTCTAAATATGTAGAAAACAAAATATCGGATCAGGTTGGAAATTGGTGAATCGGTCCTTTTTAAAAAAAATTTAAAAGTTAGAAACACTAAAAAATGAAATCATAGTGGGATGGTATGGTTTATTAATTTCTTGAAAAATATGGTAACAAAAATAGCCTTTAATTCTCTTTTTTCTACTTGGATAAATTTACTCATGAAGATATAAGATAAAATTAATTCATTTTATTCAAATTATTTTTATCATTGATATTTAATTAAACTCTAAAAATTTAAAATATGCATAAAATAAAATAATATTCTAGATTTTATCTATTAATTTTTAAAACAAAAATAATCAAGTAAATTATATTATTTTAATATAACTAATCTGACTCTGTTTTAACCATAATATAACCCATTAACAATTGAACCATTATCTCACTCACTCGATTCAACGCCCAATTAGACTTTTTAAACCTTGAATATAAGACTTCATTATGTTTTATTTTCAAATTTTAGAATTTCCCCTCAAATTACCCCTACTGAATGTATATGTATTAAAAGTGTTTTTATGAGGGAATAGTCCCAAATATAAAAGATTAAAGAGGATATCTAGAAGTTTTTTTATATAAAAAAACTAATTTTACTATTCGATAAATTAACAGGGAGAGGGAAGGCAAGAGAGGAATGGAGATGAGGAAAAGCGAGAGAGAGAGAGAGAGAGAGAGAGCATGTGGAGTGGAGGGGTAGGATTGGAATCCTAGGCCAAGTTAGGTGGGCCTGCTTTTGCACTTGTGACCAATTATTGCCACACTCAAACCTTTATCTTATTCACAAAATGCTTTAATTTCTTCTCCAATTATTAAACTTTTAAAATTAATAGAGTTTTTTTGGCAAAGTCCGCTAATTCTTTCGAGTCATTATATTTAGCATAAATATAAATCACACAACATTCCGTTCAATCTGTCCTCTTTTTTTCCGATAAACAAACTTAAGGGTACAAATGTGTATTACTCCTTTGGTTTCATTCATACACTGAAATCTTAGTCTTTGTTTATTATACTTGAATTTACCGAATGTGTGAGGATGGATATTAAATTAAGAGAAAATTAAAAAATTATTTAATTTTTAAAGTAGAATTAACGATATTTAAAGGTTTTTCTTAATTTGTATGAAACACATTAAAAGTAACTAACTTATAAGTAAGATGAGAGGAGCATACGCTACTGTAAAATCCAGTAATGGTTTACTCAATTTCAATGGATTTTTATTTGTTTTAACAATGATTCATTTACATAACTTTTAACAATATTACTTGTGCATCTTAATCTAATTGAGTTAAATATTAATGTTTTTAATTTGTTTTTAAGTTTAAACGCACTCATTTTTATGCTTTGATTGATAATAAATTCATATGTACGGTTACCTATTTTTTTAATTATAAAAATGATATGATGAATGCAAAATTTTAATAAATTCAAGTTTTGTTTTTTAATATTTTGCATATCACCGGCCATCTCAAACTTTTAAAAACTTTTATTTTTTAATATATTATCTATGGCCATTTTAAAAATGTGAAAGTCATGAAGAGCTGTCTATTCCCCACACACAGATCATAGGGTAGCACGCAAAATATTCACCTAACTTTTTAAAATATACTATCTAATTTCATTTAATTTTAAATATAAAATTCAATTTTCTGTTGTCTCCTATATTAATTATTTTTCCTGTCGTATCTCTATCTATCATTTTATTGTGTTATTTTTATCTCTGCACATTCAATGATAGATATGTCTTTTTATATATATAAAAATGCCACATTCTTTACATGTTAATTATAAATAATCATTTTAAAAATATTATTTTAAATATCCACATAACATGAGTAAATGACCCTATATTCAAAACTGTGGAGGAATATACAATAATAATCTTTGTGATCTAAAATGTAAGACACTTCTAATCACCTCACCATGATTGAGGAAGAGTGGGAGATTAATTCACTTATTACAAATTTGTCTTAAATTAAACAAAAAATCAACTTTATCTTTTATTCAATTATGTCTCACATATTTTCTCTTTCTTGATGTACAATGTGTATGTATCATTAGTAAATATGGGTAAAACTGAAAAACATTACATACTATTAATTTCTTCTACAAGATCAGATCTTTATATATATATATAGTAAGAAAGAGTATTTGTAAAATGAATATCAATATGGTTTATGAGAAATGCTCAAGTCTAATTGGAAAACGGGTTAATTTCTCATAAGCTAATGAACTAAGGTTCGAATCTACTAAAAGAAGCGTTTACATTTAGTGCACAACAATGCTTTGAACAGAATTACATCTATTGAATATGACTGTGTTAATAAAAAAATGAATATGATTTATGGGAATAGGAGAGTTTGCAATTGAAGCAATTTAAGAGTTGAGAAGGGCAGATTGTGGTTGGCTTGTAGTGGGGTCATATAGTAGTGGATTAGATCCCTTAATTAATTTAATCACCCTCATTATTGCAAACCACATGATCCCCATCATTTATATATATTCACAAAATATATGTAAGTGATCTCCATGTACACTCATATATATATATATATATTCCTGTGTGTGTGAATCATTTTTATTTTCTTTTTTAAGAATACATAATAAATACATGAAAAGGCAGTGAATTATTGAGAGGATCTAAGCTGTACACATGATAATATTACAAAACAAACCATTTGTAGTCTTAATATTCATGTTGCTTTTCTTTCTTCTTTTTCCAATAGTTTTTCTCAAGTGATTAAGGTAATGGCTTATATGCAATGAATCTACACACTACCAGAAAAATGTTATTTAACGACGGAAAATCCGTCGCTAAATGACTATTTTCCGTCTCTAAAACGAGGATTGCTAATATTTTCTGTCACTAAATGGAAATTTTCTGATAGAAAATAACCATTTAGCTATGGATTTTTCCGTCGCTAAATAGCATTTTTCTGGTAGTGACAGTCTAAATTGATATATCATTTATAAGCATTTTCGTATTCAAACATTTATAAGTATTTTTAAATCTACAATCCAACTCGCTCTTAGATATTTTACCACCAATTCAAAATGTTTGATTATTCATGAACTAATTAATCTGGATGGATGCTGTTAACTAACTCGGATCATAGTTTTCATCATCGCCTCATGAGTTAGTTTTGGAATTAATAACAATTAATTAATGTATAATCATATTATATTACTTGCAACTCACACCATATAGATGTGTGTGTGTATTGATTAATTCAGTCTAATTAACAATTAGTGGTATCATTCAGTATTATCATAATGGAAGAGATAGCCCTTTAAACAAATATGGCCGATTCAAGAACCAAGCCGTAATAAATTAATATACTCGCTCGATCATACTTTTAAATTTATCTTGTATCTTAAAATATACTCGCTCGATCATACAATAACATTTTTTAAGTAATTAATCATTAAAGTGTTGGACACACATGAAGAAATATTTTAGGGTAATGGATGAACCATAAAATATGTTAATGTGCTAGACACATCTGAAAAAATACTTCAAATGCTGGATAAATTACAAAATACTTTAAGCGGTGGATGCATATACAAAATACTCATGTACTCCTAAATGTATGACATAATTAAAGAATTGATCTTAATCCTAAATATATAATATATATATATATATCTCTAATTTTTTGCCAATGTTTTCCTAAATTATATCTATTGATGTTCACTAAATGATAATCAAGTAAGGGAGGAAAAGAAGTAGTTAAGAAAGATGATCACGGTATTTTAAAAAAATATGTTATATTAGATAAATTAACTAACATGTAATATAATCAAATTAGATAAAGCGATACTATATTTAGGATCAGGGAGAGAGTAATTTAATCATCATGTTAAATCAACCTTAACCAAAACTGTTCTTTTCCCTCTTCTGCCAACATGTAGTCAATCCAAAGTTAATAAACAACTTGTTTGTGTGTGTGTGTGTATATATTCAGACAATTTTCATATAAAAGCGGATTTAACTCAAAGTTAAATTGAACCAAAAACTTTGATTGCGCCCACCTGTGAGCTTAATGCACCATGCAATTAAAGCAAAAGTTGAAAGAGCAGATTGTGCCAAAGTATTGACTATTTGTCTCCTTATGTGTTTGTGTGTGTGTGTGTGTGTGTAAAGGCATTAATAATGGATGTTGAGAAGAGAAACAAAAGATGAATATTACATTACAAAGGCATTAACATATTTGCCTCGGCTTATGTGAATAAACACTTATAAGTGGTTTATGGCAATTTGCCAAAACGGGTCCATTAACTAATATTGAATTATATTAGACCTAAATAGTAATCTAACTATTATAGTTGAAAAAACCGTATAATAGTTAGATAACTCTTTCGATACAAGACGAGAATCAACGTTACAGACTCAACACTACAACACTTCACTTGACTCTAATTCACTCAATTTTCTATCAATAAAAACCCTTCAAAAATAGTTCTCTTCAATCAGCTGACTCTTGTTGAAAAACTAAGTCCAAATTCTTAAAAGAACTGCAACTTAAAGGCTAATTGTTGGAGTATATATGGTTGGGACTATCATGAATCTCATACCTGGAGGGTTACCTTAAAAGAGGAACCTCATAGAATTTTTAAGTTCCTCAACTCTTAACAATTAGTTTTTACGATGCGATTGATTTGTGCTCATCAAGAACATCTTTAGTTCTTATATACAAAGCACGAATCTTTACTTTAAAAAACCGTGTCCTTTTTCATATTTGTCTTTTCCAGTCACACACATAATTAAAAAAATTTCTTCCATGACTATATATATATATATAATATAATGTGTATAAAATCCAACATCTTGTGACTATTACAACAACCTAATGAGGATTCTATGATTGGATAAAGTGATTTTAAAAGTAGGCTTGCAAGCAATGTTTATTGATGTGATTAAAGTAAAACAATGTCCTCCATTTCAGCTGTCGGGGATGATAATTTCGAAACATGGTCATAAATTTGCCTTATAATGTCAAAGCTAAAAAGTATAGATAAAATATAAAAATAATAGAAAAAAGAAAACCAGTGTGCCAAACTTTTTATCTGTATATTATTAAGTCAATTATGATAAGATTTTCTTGGGTCAAATTATTTTTTGTTAAGTACAACGGTTCTCGTACTTAAGGCAATCATATTCGAGACACTGTTGATGACTAAATATAGATATTTCTCCCGGTGTAGATTCAAACCTTGGTTTACCCTTACTATGAGTGGCTATCCCCTTCCACTAGACCTGATCCCATTGGTTTTTTTTGGTCAAATTATGATTAGAGGATTACTAATAAAAGATGAGGGGGCATCAAATTTAAAAGATGCCTAATGGGCTAACCCAAAGTTTGGTCAGCTTGGGCTGAAACCGATACAAGCTTGAAATTGTCTAAAAAATGAGCCAACAACAAGAAATTGGTCACTAACGGTTTGTTGGATCAAGTGGTAAACGGCTTGTTCCAGCTTAAGCAAGGTCTTGAGTTCGAGCCTTGTGAATGCAGCAGCCACCGTTTGGGAGACCTTCCCACTTTTCCCCGGTGCGCGATGCGGGTCGAGTCCGGATTAGTCGGGGCGAAGCTCCGGAGACCGGACGGGTAACAAAAAAAACAAGAAATTGGCCAATATCATTAATAGGTTCGCTGGGAAGCCAATAAATATTGATTTAATTGGTAATGAATCGATTCACAGTTTATAATATATCTCTTTAAACGTTCTTGAATTTAAAGGTATTCCCTAACTTTAGTGAGCCTCCGGATCCAACTCACCTAGACTGTGTCTTACCAATACAGAGGTCCACTGAGAATTGTCTGTTAGGAATAAAATTACTTGGCTCTTCGATTTGCTCTGTCCTCTCAAATCATTTTAAATAGGTAATAATACGATGGAAAAAAATAAGTAGGTAATCATATATTTCATTTTTTAAATTATCTCTTAAATAATAAATAAATTAAATTTTCTACAGAAATAAAATACTTTCATGTAGTGTTTTTAAAACTGAAAAGTATTACAAAAATAACTCTCATATGAATTTTTTTTCTTTGCGTGCTTTATAATATGTTCTCATGCATCTAGGGAGTTTGAAAAATAAATTATATTATTTATATTCTTTGAATTCCGTGTATTTTTATGACAAAATATAAGAGAATAATGCATCTTTTTACAGATTTTGCTGCACACATATCTATATTAATTAATCATAAATGTTAGTATGAGCTATATTCTTTAGTATTTATAAATAGTAAGGTTAACATATAATCGATCCTTATTGTTTTGTTGAAGTATGGTTATGATCCTCATAATTTTGAATCATGATTTGTTATCATAATTTTATTCAGACTTAATCTAAATTAAGGTAACTAAGAGCTTGTTTGATTCCTTTTTTTAAAACATAAGTTTGGTTTTAAAACCTAGGTTTTGTCCATGTACTCACATTTTTTTGAAAAAGTTATTTTGGATACAAAACCTCGATTTGAAACCTAAGTTTTAAAAAAGTTATTTTCTTATCAAATCACACCCTCTCTCCTAATAAATTCTCTCTTTCCTATTTTGTTTTTCTTTCTCTTTCCTACTTATTTTTTGTCTCGAACTCCATAAAAGTTAATAATTTCCCAGACACAATCTTTTAAAATTTAGGTTTTGAAACCTAAATTTTGCCTCAGAATCCATAAAACCTATTCTCCAAAACCTAAATTTTATCTCGAAATTCGTAAAAGCTATTATCAAAATGACTTCCAAACGAGCATTAATTAGACAACAAAACCAAAACCCGTCCAATCCTTATACTTTTATTTTAGTAAATTTTTATTTGGATTCTTATATTTTTTTAATGAATTTTACTTTTGACTTCTACACTTAACATCCTTAAACTTCTATAAAGTAACATTTTATCACGAAAGTATACATGTTGGAGTATTAATATCCTAAAGTTTTTTAGGGACCAAATTTCTGAATATTTAATACTCCAACGTGTATACTTTCGTGGTAAAAATGTTGCTTTTCCCAAACTAAAATAAATATGATTTCATCAAAAACAAATTTTACTTGTTAGAGTCGCCCCTCCAATCATTGAATTAATTAGATAGGGGTCTGAGACTATGAGTCATTGATTGAATAATAAGGAGTCACTTTCATGTGACAATGGTTATGACTTATGAGAGTACCAGAAAAAAGTTATTCATTTGAAGTTTTAAATGAATATAATTTTTAATTTCTTATTTGAAGTTTTTTTTGAGTGAATTTCTTATCTGAAGTCAACTATAAGACAATTGACAAGTCTTTTTTTCCCCTTTTTGTACCAATGATAGGTCTTTTTCTTGGCTTTTATTTATTTATTTATTAGTGCATGATAATTACTCACAAATACAAAATTGCCCTGGATTAATAAAAAAATTGATACAATTTTAAAAAATGTTCAATTATATGTAAACTTACAATTGATAAAGTGTTATTCCAATTTATTCAAGTGATAACATTTCCGTGAATTAGATAACACGTTAACACTGATTATTACTTGAAAGTACCAAGGGGAGAAGAGCCTCTCATTTTCATTTCTTTTTTATTCTCTTCTCTTTTTTATATTCATTAGATCAATATTTGAACGGTTTGGATGTACTCTCTTATAAAATTAGTATCAAAATGTTGAATTATAAAAATAAAAATAATCAATTTAATTCATATTGCTAATTTTTTATATGAATAATTTAGTATCAATATATTTATAATAGCCCATCTGTAAATCACACTACAAGAACACTGTTCATAAGCCAATCAGATCAATCGGCTTGCATTGGGCTCCGTGTTGGCTGAGCGAATCCCGCCCATTCGCGTCTCTGTTTTGAATCACCTCTTTTTTGAATTCAAGTATACGTACACCCCATTCCCTCCTTTATCAACCCTCCCTCAAATCAAATACCAGCTGGTGATGAAGCTCGCACGTTTTGCTTCTTTCAGGACG